>JACXGM010019962.1:0-18093 GCA_016801145.1 Umbra pygmaea | reverse complement strand
ATCTACCATAAGCGATGCCTTAGGAAAACAAAGAACATTCTCAAAGACCACAGCCACCCAGGCCGTGAACTTTTCTCACTACTGCCGTCTGGTAGACGTTACCGGAGCATCAAGGCACGGACCACCAGACTTAAAAACAGTTTCTTCCCCCAGGCCATTCGGCTGCTCAACAGGGAACACAGACACTGATCGCAAATCGCCTGTTGAGCACTAACACTCTCTGGTCACTTTATGCTCTCTACATCTGATGTAGCAGAATTCAAATGCACCTTTAAAAAGCAATTTTCCATGCCAAATCTATAATATTTACTACTTCTACTGTTGTACATTTTCCAGATCACTGCTCAGTACATAGCGTTTTATTATTATTATTACTATTGTCATTATTATTTTAAAAATTATTTATATTGTTGTAATTCTTTTTTTTTTTAAGCCCACTGCATAGATGCGCTGTGCCATGTCAAAATAATTTCTCTGCATAGGATGATGTATGTTATTCGATGCATATGATAAATAAACAACTTTGACTTTGACTTTGACTTTGATTACTGTTGTATTGCCATCAGGTGCTGACTTACAACAAGCAGTGGACTTTTATTTTGAAAAGGGAAAAGCAAGCTAGCATTAAGAATTTAGCAAGTGTGCCGCTTATTGTTGCTAGCTTCACAGATTCCACTAGCTACGTTCGTTCATATCTTTCGCTGCTACTATTGTACTGTCAAAAGTTTGTTCGTAAAAAAATGATCTGTAATCAAGTAAATGTAGATGTGATTTAAGAATTGAACAAATAAATGTTGATTCGAAGTTTTAACATGATGTTTGTAAGTTCATAGATATAAATTCACACGTACGTTTCATGTTTTACGCTTGGCTTTTCTTATGATGACAACAATTTTCGTATGGATTTTCTTACGAACCTAAGAATACGTATGGTTAACCTTTTGACAGATATATCTATGGAGCATCAGCGCAGGTAGACGAGGCTACCAACTTTACTCCTATATTATTACTTTTAAACATTTTTTTATTCTTGATTAATTGATTTACACCTTCATTTTTAATAATTAAGTCAGTGAATCAACATCGAAATCTGATATTGATTCTATATCATTTTGCACCCTGTTTTAATATCGAAACAACTTCGAAATCCTGTCCATAGATCAACGGAATTTCAGTGGTATTTCAATTACCGGGAATATTGAATCAATGTAAAAATTTCAACTAAACTAAGGATCAACATGATTTCAATGGAATTTCAATCGTTATTAAGCCATAGAAAATTATTGCTAGGCATACGTAAATGCCCTAAATTTAATAGCCTATAATGAATATCCTGCTTTATCTAAAGTGATGGAACATTTGAAAGCATGTGTGCCTATATCCTAGCCTAAAACACTGACCACACCACACTATTTAAGGTAAAAACAAATTCATTTTATTTGCCTCTTTTTTCATTATTTGACCTCTTTTGTCTGACTGGTGTGTCGTCCAGACCCTCCTGCTCGATCTGGCACATAGTGCATCCACTTTTGCACAGCCTGGGCAAAAGTAAATTGGGTGACGGCAGCTGTCCCCATCTGCTGTGTAAGAGCATCTAAAACAGAAAATACAAGCACAATACAAAAAATGTTCCTTCAATTTAAACAGAACACCCACATACACTGAACAAAAATATAAATGCAACACTTTTGTTTTGCAGAAATGAAAAAAAATGTTTTGTTTACTTGGTGTGCAATAGTGATCTGTAAGAGAACAGAGAAGACAAAAGTCAGTGACAGCAATTTTTACAGCGTGATTGTACTTTGTTTTGCAGAAATGAAAAAAACAGAGAAGAGAACAGAGAAGACAAAAGAGAACAGAAAAGACAAAAGTCAGTGACAGCAATTTTTACAGCGTGATTGTACTTTGTTTTTTGCAGAAATGAAAAAAACAGAGAAGAGAACAGAGAAGACAAAAGAGAACAGAAAAGACAAAAGTCAGTGACAGCAATTTTTACAGCGTGATTGTACTTTGTTTTGCAGAAATGAAAAAAAAAATGTTTTGCTTACTTGGTGTGCAATAGTGATCTGTAAGAGAACAGAGAAGACAAAAGTCAGTGACAGCAATTTTTACAGCGTGATGGTACTTTATACCTATGTACTCAGGTAACCAAATGTTTCCCCTTATATTCCCCCAATATTTGTATCTGCTGTATCTGCATTATTTGGTTAAGAAGTCTGAACACACATTTATATATTTTCTTTATGGTTATTATATTCTACTCCCGAAGTCTGTTCATTACACATTGCAACCACAAGCATACTTACATTAATGAGTATTTAAGTAATAAACGTATGGCATATTAACACAATGAACATGTTCTAAAACATTTTAAAATAAAAAAATATGGCAAAAACATCAGATACGCCTTTTTGGCACCAAACATTTTAAAGTCTTCTATGGACATATTGGGCGTATCTGCTGAACAATGTAGAAAATAATTGGTCAAAAGGGGAATTGATTGAATAATAACACTTGAATAACACTTGAACAAGTTATTCATTTTCATTTAACTTATTAATATTTGTTTATTTTTTCTCATTTCACTTTTCCATTCTGGGCATCTGTTGAACAGTACAGACTGTGATGAAAGTCACTGAACTTGCTAAACACACTTCTGATTTCATGGGTTGTTTTCACTGTTTTCTTTTCCTCTTTTCATAACGTGATTGACAATGAAGACTTTCTGCCTTGCTGCATCTCCCATCTCCCAATAATGTTGAAATATACCTTCCCTCACTGGCTCTGGGAAGTTCTGATTACTTTTGCAATGACAACAGGCACAGTTCTTCTCCCTCACCTTCCTTTCTGGAACATGAATGCCACGTAAATTAATGTAGCTTTGGCCAGAATTTCTTAACCTTTTCTTAACATGTCTTTTTCTTACTCTTTGTGGTGTGTTGGCATCCTCTTCTTGGCCACTTTCAATTCCTCCCTCCTGAACAGGCTCAGTGTCTACTGTCTCACTCACTCGATTTTCATCTGTCTCTCCTTCCTGGCCACTGTTAGCCCCTCCCTCCTGAACAAATTCTAGCACAATGTCTACTGTCTCAGTCCCTCGATCCTCTTCTGTCTCCATGTGTCCCTCATTAATTAGATAAGGTGAATGTTCAAAACTATTTTCTATGCAAGTCAGTTACAGGAACATAGTTATAGGAACAGTCCACTTCTAAACAGTTCTACTAACTACTCTCCCCCAAAACCGGTTTTGCTATTTGCAGTCACACTGGTCAATTGGCCATAGGACCTGGACTGGTAGGAGGGATAAGGGAGTGACGCAAGCACCGCAATGGTCTTTTTATAGGGTTGTCACTAGACTTTAGCGTAGCGCCACATACAACAACATTTCACAGTTTAATGTTTGTAACACTGGGTGTATGGTTGGAGATAAGTGTGTAAATCATCTTATGTATGCGGATGATCTGGTTGTTTTCAGCCCAAGTAGTGCTGGGTTCCTTCAGCGGCTTGCTGTTTGATTATTCAGATTACGAGGCTGAAAACGACATCCAATTTTATAAAGTGTGTTGTGTTGATATGTTTTCATAACGGAGTTCGAACGGCGGCGTTTAAAAACTAGGCTGGAGTCATATTTATTGAAATTGAGTTGCTACTTAACAGAGAAACGCAGAAGACGAAGGCTCCAGCATAATATATAATATATGCAACAGACAAACAAAACAACGGGCATGATTTATAAGTTGGACCAATCAATATAGACCTAGGAAAAGGGAAAAGGGAAAGACCCTGCTCTGAAGTAGGAGCTGAAAGAGTTATAGGAACTGTGGTATGAGGAACTAAATAATCACCAAATTATAAAAAATTAAGAAAAAAAGGGTTATAGGAACGTTATGTTCTAGATATTCACCCAAAATGCCACATACGCCCCTCTGGCTCCAAGCTCGATATGGTCTCAATCGCTAGATTTAAACCTTCTGCAGTTTATCATGATGTTCATTTTTTAATGATGGTCTTATTGATTTTAAAATCGGCGATAAAGCAAAGGGGCGTTTAGGGCGTGGTTATGGCGTGGTTAAGACACTCAAAGCAGTTGGCATTTCACTTTTTTCCGGTAAGTAATGTTACATTTTGTTTAATATTATGTTTTAATACTGTTTTCGTTAGCATCCCAAATATTCACTGTTAGCTAGCTAGATTACTCCTCTCTCTAGTCTAAAATGGTCACATCCGCAACCAAGATGTCTGTATGGCAACTTCGATGACCCAAATCAGAACTTAACAAACCAATGGGTGACGTCACACATGGTTCCATCCAGTAATTATACAATCTATGGGTGTTACCAGCAAATAGTAACAAAAAATTCAAAAACTTGATTGTGTGGGTGGGGTGGGGGGCCCTACAAGACATTGTGCCCAGGGGCTTCTGAATTCTTAATCCGGGCCTGAGTCCTGACATGTCAGTCAAAGCTGCATTAAACCTGCACTCTGCAAGTCCCAATCATATTTTCGCAAATTAACATCTTCTACTTTTATATGTTTTACCATTAGCCTATGTTAAATATTCATCTCTTACATAGCCAACTACAAAAACGTTCACTTTAAGTGGCCATTTGAGAATACGGCTCGACGGGAGAATAGCAATTTCAAAGGTGATCTCCCGATGCGTGGAAATGAAAATATTGCTGCACTTGTGATGTTTATTATCAGTAGTTTATCAACTTTTAAGCTGAATTATGACCTGCTTCATAACCCTTGTGATTAAACATGTACGTTAGTAACCAGTCTTGTATGCCTGTTATGTTTTACTGGCCATCGTCCTGTAAACGTCCCAAAGTAAGTTATGAACCGCCCCAGACATATTTTTTATCGTCCCTGGGACAACGGGATGCCGTGTATTTCGAGCCCTGGTTGGAGCAAGCTTTTATACGCTGTATGGGGTAAATGGTCTTTAAGGATGTTCCAATTTGTAAGTCATCAATTGCTTGCTATTGTATGCTATATCTAGTAGCCTATGTTTATGATGCCTTTATCAATATTTTTATTAAACAGAATACAAAGTGAGTAGGCTATAGCCGTGTCCAATATCACTAACATGTATCATAATTTTTTTGTGATATCAGTTTGTTATATGCCTACTGCATGTAGGGTACTTTTAAGATTGACATTTTTAGGGCCTATGCTTTTTATTTATTCATGCAGTCAACAATATTCTGCAAAGCATCCCTTGCTGTAGGCTATTTATCAAAACCGTGTTGCCTTTAACATATAGTCTAACATCATCACTATACTCTTCATATTCTATAAGCAATTCCCAGTTTGGCAGGTGAAAAGACCGCTACACTCATCTCTTTGCAACATATTGGCAGAGATCAATCAATATTCAAAATCAATGACGAAAATGTGTAGGCTATCGATGTCCTTATCAGTTAGCCTACATTCAGCAGTTAAAGTGTAGGACTTGCTGTCACAAAATGTCAATATCAATATGCCTGCTTTTATTCCTAATTTCACCCTCTTTTGTCGGCACTTGTGTGAGCGTCTACTTGCTGGAAACATCTTGGGGAACATTTCTGGTTCTGTGTGTATCAGGTGGGGGAAACTTTAATTGTAATTATACTCCCAAATGTATTGTCATTCAGTTAACATGATATGGTTTTACAATAAATCTACTTTGTTAACTGTGTATGGTTTTAATTTGTTAACGTATGACATATGGCTAATAATATAAGGAAATTATTTTGAGGCTAGATAGTTAGCCGAAAAGTTATCTACAAAATGTATACCGGCAACGTAGCGGTGTTAGTGATTGTCAGTTATGCAGACGTAGCGACGTAGCGGCATTAGTGATTGTCAGTTATGTAGGGTAAAGTGTCCTAAAATGGGACACTGCCTAATGTGGGACAACTAATGTCTAGTATTTGTAGGCCCCTCATAAATACATGAATGTCAGGGAAATTATTGGTTAGCCATAGTTGTGGTGTCATGTAATAAAAATCACATGACCTCTCAACTGTCCAGTCATATGTGAGAATAATACAATAATCAAAAAGGAAGCCTTTGTGTGAAAATGTCACAAACATTAGTGACATAGAGTTTGGACAAACCTGATATTAAGAAGTATAAATTAATTTTAACCAAAACATTCCTGCTAATTTTTGGCCTAATGTGTTCATGAAATGTTTGTCCATCAAAAAGTAACATAACTTTGTATGTATAAAATACATTTTTTATATTTTTAGCAAATTTCATATTGTCCCACTTTAGGAAATGTGGTTTCGAAAAGTGGGACAGCATAGTTAGCCTAATGTGGGACAGTGGTAAAGTCAGTAAAAAATGTGTTGTGGGGCATGGTTTGTGGGACAAAAATGGTTATTTACAGATTTTTGTGTTTTTAGTTATTTGTATGCTGTTTCTACAGATGGTTAAGGTCATGGGAAACTCTTAATCTATGGGTGATGGCAAGAGAGAAATGAAAGTACTCACCCATCAAACTCAAATGATTGATGACCCCACCTGTCAAAAATTATTGATGACCCCGCCCCCTCCCCTGACCCCCCACCTGACCTTCATGACCCCCAGTGGGGCCACCCCCCTCCCCTGACCCCCACCTGGCCCCCCCCCTCCCCTGACCACCACTCCCCACGTGACCACCTTGACCCCCACCTGCTCACCCCCTCCCCAGACCCCCACCTCTGACCCCCCCCATACTACAGCTTCCTAATATTTGGGTAGTCAAACTTTTGTTTTCAAAGATAAGCTTATCAAAATTTCTACATAGAACCCAGTCATTAAATATGTTGTTTTACCAGGTCTCAGAATATTAGACATCTAAAAATGTCCGTATGTGACGTGTTTGTGATCCTATTGAGACCCTTGGTTTCTGTAGATAACGCTCTGTATTAAAGCATCTTTATGGGTTCTCAGAACCCAGCCCTCCTTATAGTTTTTGAAAATGAAATGGCTTTCTCCTATCAGTGTCCTTTAGACATAGATTTCGAAAGTCTAAGATCTGTCAAATGGTTAGCCATGTTTTCTCAAGCTAAGCTGTTTCTCTCAGTTTCAAATAGCCCATGATTAAAAAATGTATGTGTCTGTGCTGTGTTTGCGAATATGTGTGTGTCAGGTTTTTGGCCATTTAGCTGTTCGTAATGGGTCTATGGTGCACCCCTCCCCTAATACCAAGCTGGCAAAAACCTTGCTGAGTAGTCCCTAATGCCTGGAGCCTGTATGCCTAATTAAGAAGACAATGGAGCCTTGTAGAAGACAAATAATTCTTACAGACTCACCAACTCCTGTGAAATAGGTAACATCTATAAAGTTTCACTCTAAACAAGATTGTGAAAGATCTTGCTTCAATGTTTTATTTTGTTTTAAACTCATGTCTGTGTGTATGTCAAAGAGTTCTCAGTCACAACCAATTGTTGATGTTTGCAATAGCTAATATGTCTGCGGGTCCGATAGGCTATTCAATATTTCCTACAAACTATCCTAAGTGTTTCTCTGTTTACCATATTACATTTTTCACTTAAACCTATGTGTCTCTCATGTTTAATCCTTCTATGATCATTTGACTAGAAGATCAGAAAAATGTAGGTGGCTGCGCATGTGACCATACTATAGGCCCAAAAAATGAGTTGGCAAAACCTTGCTGAGTGATCCCTAATGCCTGGAGCCTGTATGCTTAATTAAGAAGACAATGGAGCCTTGTAGAAGACAAATAATTCTTACAGACTCACCAACTCCTGTGAAATAGGTTACATCTAAAAAGTTTCACTCTGAACAAGATTGTGACAAATCTTGTTTCATGTTACAATTTGTTTAAAGCTCCACTGTGTATTTCTTTGAGTTGATTCTTAGCAAAAAAACCTTTGTTCTTTCACAAATATGTGCTCATTCATGTGTAATTACTTCCACCTAATAATCAAAGTATTTTCGTAAGTGTAGAATCTTCCATTCACAATACATACAATTGTGCCGCTCACCATGTTACGCCTCCATCATTAAAATACATTAGCCAAAGAGGGACATACCTGGAAATTCAAGCTCAGCCATTCGCGCTTTTACACAAGTGGCACCGTGACGAATGCCAGGGGGAGATTACTCACGACTGCCGGGAAATTTCAAAGTCTGTTGAAGATGTAAGATCATGCCTGTTCTCGAGGACATGTAATAGTAGGGCTGGCTCAAGCTATAAAGTAATCAAGAACATTCGGCTGGCAACACAAACAGGGATTTTTCGTTTCAAAATAATACTGCTCGTGGTTCATTGCAATAATCATTGTTTATTCATTGCATAGGTAGTGTCCATGTTCATGTTTTGCTAAAATTAGTATTCTGTTTGAATAAAACAGACTCTAGTGAATGTTTTTCAAATGTAATTGTGTTTTCACATGAGACACTGACAATATATTCAATTAAATTGTGTGTAAAACATATTTGTTACTTTTATTAATAAAACATGTTAAATTATTATTTTTGCTATCACATGCTCTTATTGTTTCTTTACACACAATACAATTGCATTTGGTAATAATTCACAAGCTGTGTAGTGAATTAACAATGACTATTGCAATGAATCAAAACGAGCGCTATTGTTTTGAAAGAAAAAACGAATATCCAGGTTCACGTTGCTGGTATAATAACAAGGTTGCTTGTCATATACATTTTCACCAGTAGATGGGAGCAGATCTTACACAATGCAGCTTTAAGCAGACCATGTCAAATGTATTATTCTAAATTCATATGTGTATCTTTGTTTTTCTGTGGCTATATGTTTGCAAAAGCAAATGTCTGTGTGTGAGAATGTGTGTATGTGGCTCTGTGTGTCAGGATATATGCATGTGTTTCTCTAAGTTCTGTAACCTACACCGAGACAGTCTTAATAATAGGATGTTAGAATTGATCGTGTGTATTAAAACTCTGTGGGATTAATCAAAGATTTTAAAATAGGTTCTTTTTACCAACTCAAAACTTTTCAGATTTAACTCTGTTTCTACAAGATCTATCTTTAAAAGATTCATGCATTTACCTTCCAAGTATTTTGAAAGATGTTGGGCTCAACCCCAGGGGGTTCAACGAGGGGCCATAAAACCATTTGCTTAAACAGACATACAAATTGAATGTAATCCTTTGCATTAACTAAAATCAGAAGTTGTTAATTCTCCCACAGAATTATTTCAAAACTGTATTTCAGTCTAAGCTGCTACATCATTTCAGATTCATGTAGACCATTAAGTTCATAATACATTGTGTTGTATATGCATATCACATAGGTTCAACTCAGCATAGACCTGAATAAGTTTGAGTGTGTATTGGTGTGTGTGTGTTTGGGAGACGAGACCCTCCATTTCTATGTTGTCAGTAACTATAGCTAATTTAACAGTGCTTAGATTAAATAAAATATGTGTAAATCCAAACTAGTATTGTAAATTGTTTAAACCTGTTACATATTTTTTAAGACATCATTTGCAAAATTGTTATAATTTTAACTTGTCAGATCAGAATCTGACAGGTTCTAACTATTTTTATAAGACAACCATTAATCTAGGGAAAGCAATGTTTTTTAGAATTCTTACTTCCAGAGACTTTGCCATTGTATACAACAAAGGTACAGTGGCATATCACACCACAAAATGTAGACCATATCTCTTAAAGGGGGCTGGACAAACCCAAAATAATTTAAACAGACCACTCCTTAACTTAGTTAGGTGTACTGGAGTTTTTAGCAACAAGGTTTACAACGTAGCAAATAGGTCTGCATGTGTTTGTGTTTATGTGTATCTCTGTTTTTTTGCATAATTGTGTAAATGTCTGTGTGTGTGTGTGAGAATCTGTGTGTGTGTGGATGTGTGTTTGCAAAAGCAAACGTGTATGTGTGTCAAAGACTTCTCAGTTTGCAAAAGCAAATTTAGATGTGTTTCTGTATAACTGTGTGTTTGTTGTTTACATGTGCAGATTTGCATCTAGCTGATTGTGTGCATTGTCAAAAACTCTAAAAAGCATAGTCTTTTATGAATCCAAACAATTTTAGCATCCAATCAATCCAACAGAAGTGATTTACAGAAGGGTCAGTTTGGATCACAAACTATGGTGATACATCATAGTTACACCGTAACCCATTCAAACTGCTATGAATATTGAAATAAAATACGTTCTTACCCTTTTCAATGGTATTTAAAAACATCAAGTTTGCAGGGTGTGACCACACAGCATTATGAATCCTATGAACCATCAAGGCATTGGTTTCTCAAATGTTCAGGTTTGGAAAATATTGATCCATATAGAATTAGAAATAAATAGCATTCTTACCATATCTTGTTTTGGTCATTTCTCAAGTTTGTGTTTAATTTCCCAAGACATCTTAAACTCAACCGCTTTTCACACAATGTTCTCTTGTATAGTACTCACACAGCGGCCTGGGCTTCTGACTGTCAGCCAACAGCTGCCTGATATAGCCAAAACATATCACATTATAGTCCAGGAACATTTAGGAAAATCTTTGAAAGATGCTTTTAGGCAATTCAAATGCAATGCAATAGATTCTCATGTAATAATGAACATTTTATATGATGGTTTGTAAAATAAGTTTTTACACATCCTAAATAGGATTACGATCAGACAACAGTACCGTTGTAAACTTACATCCTAAATAGGATTACGATCAGACAACAGTACCGTTGTAAACTTTTCATTCAGACATTCTAGAGCGCTGTACCCAAAGTCTGTTTTCTGTGCAAAAGGGTGAGAATTGAAGTATGCACTGTTTTCACAGTCTTTAAACATGGTTGTATACAGTTATGGGATTCCGAACCTTAAAACTCTAAGCCTGTTACGGGTGTTCCCCCTCTTCGAAACCTGATCCACGTTAATTGCCACAGGGTAAGAATGTCTTTGTTGGTAATTATCGTTATTTTACAACAAATTAACCAGAGTATGTTTTCAAATGACATTTCTGTTCTGCGAGAATATTTATATGGACTGTTTTCTTAACCTGGCTATGTCAGGTTGCAAATGTAAGGTTTCATGCATGTTTAGCGCAGCAAGAAGATTTATATGGGATGTTTTCTTAAAGTTTAAAGGTGCTATATGTAAAACGGACAGCCAGCGTTAAAAAATGGGTACTACAGTTCAAATTCAAAATACCTGAGTTGTATCCCTCCGCCACCTCCTCCCCAGAATCGAAACTAACGTGACGAACAAGATCAGCGCAATCATGACAAGCGAACCGTGTTTTACTACGTGCAGAGTTTTTTGAGGTTGTGTAGAATCTCTATGATCTCGTTCGTTTGCTGCTTCCATGGCTGTAGCGCGCTGAGTTTGCGTTTTTACAGGTATGTTTGGCAATCCGTTCGTGCTGTCAAAATGGGCAGTTGATAACACACAGGCCAAAACGTAAACATTAATTCCGTCCCGGAACGTACTTTTCCAAAAGAAAAAATACTGACATTAGCATTGTTTTCAGAAAATATAGTATTTCAGTTTAACATGTTTCCTTAATATCTGATGAGGCATTGGCGTCATTTTTTGATTTATTACAGTACATGTATTACATATAGCACCTTTAAGAAAAGTTCGATTTTTAGCTCCATAAGAGCTAAGGTGTTTTTTTTCACGTTGCCTGATAGATCATTTACACTAAAGCATTTGAAATGGATTGGCTCAAGGCAAAGCTATCTTAACAAAATGTGTGTTTTGATAAACAATTTAAATCAAAACAAATATAAGAGCACAATATATAATCTGTTTACATCCGATTATGGATGTAATAGAAGAAGAATTTGGTTTCACATTAACACCAGACTTTTAAAATGGATTCTTTGCTAAACATGTAGCCTACATAGAGCCGTGTTTGGTGGGTATGGCATAGGTTTACAAAATGTTCTATTGCCTAAAAGACGTGAATTATACACAAGCGCAGATTTTCTGTAGGTAATACGAAAAGGCTAGGGAGTTACAAACAGTTTGATTAACATATGTTTGATCACTTTTTGAGTTCAGAACTACTCTAATAGGCTGCAGACAAACGATTTGGCTGACCAATATTGTTTAGAGACTCTGATGTGTTCTCTGAGTGGATTGTCGCAAAAGGTTGCAAAAACAGACAATTTGCTTCAACGGTGTGTTCACGTTGTTCTGAAGTGTATGGTTAATAACCACAATAGCTGTCATTTTTTTGGTTTCACATTAACACCAGACTTTAATTTGAAATGTAAGGTATTTTATTAATTTATTGCTGAAACATGGGATACCACAGGATGTTTCAAAGCAAACTTATTTCAACTTATTTGTTTTGTATTAAATGTTTGTATTCTAGACCTAAGATGTTTTAGCCAGCCAAGTACCAGTTCACACAGAGTTTTCACTAAAGTGTTTGATACTTGTATATTTGTGTGGCTGATACAGATTTGTAGATGTAAGATGCTAAACATTTTTCCCCTGAAAACAAAAACAAAGAGTTTCTATGTTTATTTAGGTATAATATAAATGTTAGGTTATAATACCTTACAATAGTTCACAATGTAGTGTGTAAACCACTAGGTTTAAAAAAAACAGCTATGATTTACAAAAGGCTTTAGAAATTATGTTTTACTTACATTGAAAGATATGACATGTGTATAACATATACTGAAATACTTTGTAAAAGATTTGTGTCTTTTTCAAGGGTCTAGAAGCCCATACTCTATATTAAAACCACCTCTTTCTGACACCTTGTCCCTGGTTAGGTTAGTGTTAAAGGCGTCTCAGATCTCAGTAAAGGACCATCATGGTTTAAAGGCAAGGCAAGGCAAGTTAATTTATATAGCACATTTCATACACAATGTCAATTCAAGGTGCTTTACATAAACAGGAAAACATAAAAATTTAAAACAGATAAAATTAAAGCAATTAAAATACAAGTGAAAAACAGTTAGAAAAATAGTATAGTTTAAGAAATATAAGAGACTGAACGAACCATATAAAATATAGTGCAATCAGTTCGAACTTAGCACAGAGTTCATTCAGTAAAAGCGTAGCTAAACAGATGTGTTTTGAGTTTGGATTTAAAGGTGACTACTATTGGAGCACATCTGATCTCCTCTGGGAGCTGGTTCCAGCTGCGGCTGGCATAGTAGCTAAAAGCAGATTCTCCGTGTTTTGTCTGAATCCATGGTATCTCTAGCTGATGTAATCCTGATGATCTGAGTGGTCTGTTGGGTTTATATTCAATGAGCATATCTGCAATGTATTTAGGTCCTAGGCCATTGAGTGATTTATATAGCAGTAATAATACTTTAAATTCTATCCTAAATGTGACTGGGAGCCAGTGTATAGACTTGAGGACTGGTGTGATATGTTCATATTTTCTGGTTCTGCTTAGAATCCTGGCCGCAGCGTTCTGTATGAGCTGTAACTGTGTTATGGTCTTTTTGGGAAGACCAGTGAGGAGGCCATTACAGTAATCCACCCTGCTGGTGATGAAAGCATGAACAAATGACCTGAACCATTTTAGGACTATCCCAGAAAGCCCAACCCAGTTTTCCAGCCTGTCAAGAAGTATGTCGTGGTCGACAGTGTCAAATGCAGCACTTAGGTCGAGTAGTACCAGCACTGATAGTTTGCCTGTATCTGTATTGAGGCGAATATCATTTATTATCTTTACAAGCGCTGTCTCTGTACTGTGATTTGGTCGGAAGCCAGATTGAAAATTGTCAAAGTGTTTATTTGAGCTTAAGAATTTGTTCAGCTGATTGAAAACAATTTTTTCAATGATCTTGCCTATGAAAGGGAGATTTGAGATTGGTCTGTAGTTGCTCAGTATGGTGTGATCCAAATTGCTCTTTTTCAGGAGGGGCTTAACAACTGCAGTTTTTAGGGACTTTGGAAAAGTCCCAGAAAGAAGTGAGGAATTTACCAATTCTAGGAGATCTGCTTCTAAACAGTTAAACACACTTTTAAAAAAAGATGTGGGAAGTGTGTCAAGGGCGCAGGTCGATGTTTTAAGGTGCTGTACTGTTTTTTCCAGAATGTTACCATTAATTGCTTCGAAAACAGACATAGTGACTAATTTCTGAGGTTGTGGTCTGATCTGTCTGACCTCAGTGCAACTCAAAGATGTGCTGATAACCTTTCTGATATTATTGATTTTCTCTGAGAAGAAAGAAGCAAACTCACTGCATTTACTGTCTGAGAGCGTTTCACTTGGAATGTGACTTGGGGGGTTTGTTATTCTCTCTACAGTAGCAAAAAGAGTGCCTGTGTTGTTAAAGTTGCTGTTTATAATATTTGAGAAAAAGGTCTATCTAGCTTTGCCTAGTTCTACATTGAAGGCATGAAGGGTGTTTTTATAGATGTCATAATGGACTTCAAGTTTTGTCTTCTGCCACATGTGCTCAGATTTTCTGCAATTTCTCTTCATATTTTGAACTGTTGTTGAGTTACTCCATGGTGCCTTTTGTCTGCCATTTTTCTTCCTGACTTTCACAGGAGCAATATCATCAATTGCACTCTTAACTTTTGAGTTAACGGAATCAAAGAGAAAATCAACAGTGTCGGCAGATATGCTTGGTGTTAAAGATAAAGTCTTCATAAACAGCACCCTAGTGTTTTCATTCAGGCATCTCTTTTTGACAGACACAGATCTAGCTTCAATGTTAGGAGAGATCAATATATCAAAGAAAGTACAGAAATGATCAGATAGTGCTACATCCTTAACAGTAATCAATGAAATGTTTAGGCCTTTACTGATAAGTAAGTCTAGGGTGTGTCCACGGTTGTGTGTGGATTCATGTACATGTTGAGTCAAATCAAATGTATTTTAAACAGCTATGATATCTTTCGCCATATTGTTTTCTGCATTATCTATATGAATGTTAAAATCTCCAGCAATAGCAAGACAGTCAAACTCTGAGGAAATTGCTGACAGCAATTCTGTAAAGTCCTCAACAAAGGCTGGAGAGTATTTCGGAGGCCTGTAGATAATGACAAGTAGAATGCATGGAGCACCTTTTAACACCATTCCCAGATATTCAAAAGACAGGTAATTTCCAAATGACACTTGCTTACATTGATAGACATCTTTAAAAAGGGCAGCTACACCTCCTCCTCTCCTAACCGTTCTGCAGACACTCATAAAATTAAAGTAAGGAGGGGCTGTTTCATTGAGGATTGTTGCACTAGAATAGATAGTGACAGCAATGAATAAACTAAACCAATGTTGCAGGCTTCTTGACCAAATAAAACACCTTCTGGTACCTTCTGGTACCTTTGTCCCTGTTTAGGGGGTGGTGTGACAATCCAGCTCATCTGAACAGTTCAAGGAGTAAGAAATGGCATACCCCGTGCTCTTTTTCCCTCACACACATCTCATTCATATTGTGAATCAAACACGTTTTGAATCGTTTTGAAAAACGAGTTACAGAATCCAAACTTGCCGTTAAACAGAGAATTGTATTATTTTAAATAATTTGAAGTCTGTTGACCAACACAGATGTGCCTATGCCAACCTTAGACACCTTGGTCTGATTTTGATATATACGTTTGTTGAATGTTCTAATCCTAAACAAGTTAAGAGTTCCTAACCATCTAATGCTCTAAGTTGGCCAGTCAAATCTTTCCAATGTTTGAAAGGTTCAGTGTAGTTTGCATTGTAAGCAGCTACACAGATGGTATCTGTTAAATAAGAGAGTCATGGATGTTTGTCCAAAAAATAACTAGACTTTTCAATTGGAAAGGTCATCTTAAAGTTGTTAACTACAATCAATGTTTAGTGGTTAACTACAACCAAGAGAGCACTATCAATGTTCATGAAATTGTTTCACATTTGTGCAATTGTAAAACTGATGTAAGCTCAATACTCATCTTTAGTTGTATTGATACAATGTTTTTGTATTCATTGTTGTAAACCTTTTACAACTTCTAATCCTAACCCTATTATGCTTTAGATATGTTACCATAAAAAACTTGGTTGAATTATACTTTGAGTTCTACAATTTTATTCTACTAATGTATTTTGTTCAACTTGTGTGATTAAAAAGATTTCACAAATCATTAATAGTTTGACTTTTTTATTGTTTTCACAGAAGTGTATACATTTACAATTTTTAAAAACATTTACAAATGTTGCTCTTGTAACAGTCTGTAGAAGGTAGATGGAGTTTGCATCATGTGAAAGGGGACCTGTTCTCCAGTCCCATTGACCAGGCCTTGGCCCAATGTATCAGTGAGGATAAATTGGTATACACTTGTCATAAGTAAGCTGTTGCTTGGCTATTTTTCTATATTTGTTTTGTAAAAGGACCTACTGCCATTTCTAGATCCTATGTGTTTACAAAATAAACTTCTCAAACTGCTAATTTCACAAATTCAAAGGAGTTTGTATTCCTAAAACAGAAAAACATGAAAAACAAGAATATATTAATGATTTGAAACTTAAAAAATGTAAATCTCACCTCGGAATTTGAAATGTAAAGAACTAAACCCAAACAACTCAATACACAATGTAACAAAATAATTGTATTTTAAATAATGATTCATTTGAATGCCCTGACAGAAACTCTCATGTAAAATTGTGCTGTGGTTTGCACACATAGGCACATTTACACAAACTTATTCAGGTTGAACCTATGTTATATGCCTATACACCACAATGTTTTATAAACATCATGTTCTACCTAAATCTGAAATGATGTAGCAGCTTAGACTGACATTGTTGAAGAATTCTATGGGAGAATGAACAACTACTGGTTTTAGCTAATGTAAAAGGAGTCAATCACTGTGCGCCGTAGAGGATGGTCGCATCGACAATGGCTCTGCTCACTCTATGCAGGTTTTGGCTTATTGTTTTTTTAGTTTTTATTTCTGCACGTTCTGCACTGTCGCTCATACAGTATGATCGACTAGCACTTTTGGATATATGTAATTCACTGGATACAGACTTTTTTTCCGCTTACCGGAGCGATTGCTGCAACTGGAATATCCCGCCGTCGACTTGTTTACTCATACGCAGGCGACGAAGGAGATAGAAGAGAGGAAAACGAGCGGGTATTCTATGCAGATCACGGACGAGATACTGCAATCCACCATTAGCGAGCATTTTACTTGCAAATGTTCAATCACTTGACAATAAAATGGACGAACTTCATGCTCGGATTATCTTCCAGCGGGACATTGCCAACTGCTGTGTGCTAGCATTTACAGAGACGTGGCTGGATTCCACCATCCCGGACACGGCTATTACGCCAGCTGGTTTCTCCATCTTCCGGCAGGACAGAACCTCGGAATCAGGTAAACAAAGAGGCGGAGGGGTTTGCATTATGATTAACTCTCGGTGGGGTTCGGATGCCGCAGTTATTCCAACACACTGCTCACTGGACCTGGAGCTACTAACTGTAAACATACGTCCCTTCTATCTTCCCTGGGAGTTTACTTCCGCTATAATCACAGCAGTCTACATACCTCCGCAGGCAGATAAGGCGCGCGCTTGAGGGACTATATGGAATAATAAGTGGCCTAGAGGACGCTCATCCTGAGTCTGTTTTTATTGTTGTTGGAGACTTTTTTCAGGACAAACATGAAAAAAATACTGCCCAAATTTCATCAGCATATTTCTTTTCACACTCGGGGCGATCAGACCCTAGACCACTATTATTCAACGATCCGTAACAGCTTCAAACCCATCCCCGGCCCTGCCTTTGGAAAGGCAGATCACATCTCCATTCTTCTCCTCCCTACCTACAGCCAACGTCTTAAACAGGAAAAAACGTTTTTTCGGTCAGTTCAAAAATGGAGTGACCAATCCATTACTACTCTCCAAGACTGCTTTGAAACCACAGACTGGGAAATGTTTTGTGTTGCAGCTGGTGACAACATTGATGAATACACTGACTCTGTCTCAGCATTCATCACCAAGTGCATAGATAATGTCGTTCCACGGGTCAATGTCAAGACCTTCCCCAACCAAAAGCCCTGGGTTAACGGTAATGTCCGTGCCAAGCTTGTAGCACGGTCCTCTGCCTATAACTCTGGGGACCCGGAGGCTATGAGGAGGGCCAGATATGACCTACGGAAGGCCATCAGAGATGCTAAAAGAGACTACAGGGACAAATTGGAGTCCAATTA
>JACXGM010019961.1:0-18109 GCA_016801145.1 Umbra pygmaea | reverse complement strand
TCATGTCCCTAAAATAAACAATGTTTTCAACTACAGACATTAGTTGAAAAACATTAGAGAAACGTTGCTAAATTGACAACGGAGTGAAGCGAAAACTATCCGAAAATTGACAGCATAGAAACATACAGTAGCTTGCGTGCGCGCTCACGCGAAGGGGGGACGTTTCTGGCAGGGGGTCAGTTTTCGGCACAACACCGGAAATTGTTGCATTTTGTTTTGTAGCCTGCCAGATAACGTATATCCCTGTTCCTATACTCTCTTATGTCCCGAACTAGCCTAGCTGCGTATTTGCTGGTCGAACCAGTCAGACTGTCTGTTGAGTGACTCAGTCTCTTTCCATCCTTACCCGTGTAACATGACGGGATTCCTGCCAACTATCAACCCTAGGGGCTTTTCGGCCAGAGGCCATGCTTCTAGTCTCTAATACAGCAGGATGTCAACTTGTTAAACAATGGAGAAAGTAAACGAAGAGCCAGGTTTATTGTTGAAAAGTAAACACTGAATGAATAATGGTCTACATGATGAGACGGGGATATTTTTAGCAGGCTGGGCTCTATTTGAAACCATAGAACAAAGAAATGTGTAAGTTTCTCTGGGACAGTGTTGTCAGAAAACACTGAGTGCGACTCTTCAGTTTTTTATGCCTAATTTGGAAGGCTGTGAATGAAGTGCAACAGACGAGTATTTATTCTCGGTATGCATGTAACTTGTGATTGCATGACAACATCTTTCATCGCTACCACGGGAGCACAGTCAGGCGCAGGTGGAGAGAGGAGGACGGAGGAGGGAATTGAACCGCTCTACCCATACAATAAAGTGGATAAGAACTATGGTGAATTCAAGACACTTGATTTTCAGGTCGGAAAGTCAAAACTATAGGGTGTTGTCACAGATTTGTCTTGGATGATCATTCAAAGCATGAAAATGGACACTCTAAAAACAAATGGTGCTAAATAGCACTAAAAGTGGTTCATTGGTTTGTAATCATTGGGGAACCACTTTAAGTGCTATATAGCACCTATCTTTAAAAATTGTGTTCTGTAGAACCATAAGAGGTGCCATATAGCACATTAACCACCCAAAAGAACCGCTGAAGTACCGCTGAAGAACCAAACTGGGCTTAATAGGTTCTTTAAATGGTAGTAGTGCTATATAGCACCACAACCACCGCAAAGAACCGCTGAAGAACCATTTGTTTTTAGAGTGGATATACCACTGACACTTTTGGGATAATTTAGTAAGCAGCAGTAATATACATGCAGTTTTGGTTTAATGCAGCTTTATACCAGTCATAAAAATATACCATTGACTGTATTGACGTTTTGTTCATAACCAAGGATTTAGAAGACTTGTTTGAGATATCAGCTTTTATGATGTGGTTTGCAGGAATAGGTCAATTATTTGTTTGGACTCCCTCCGGTATGGAGGTGAACATGTTTCAGGATAAAACAAAAAGATCCTGAGGAAATGATTCTAAAACCGACAAATGTAATCTATTAATAAAGCCGATCTGACGGAAAATCACTAAACAAATATTTTTGTACGTAAACGTGTTCCTCCTGCCACTCTTTAAACTCTGTCCAAGAACAACGTCGAAAATGTCACTCCATTTCTGCATGCAATAAATTTGACCAGAGCCATATAGACCATTCTTAAACATAGTATAAAATTTAGAAAAGCTGGTGGAATTTGTGAATAACCCTTTGAAGCTCAATTATGTTATCCGGAAAGAGGCGAACACATGAACAAAGCACCTTCGGTGTCGAAGTGAAAGTCATCAGGGGTAGTTTGTTTCATCTGGTAACTGTCCCTCTGTCTTGTTTATATTTACAGGCCGAGAGTTGACACTCCTCACTGAACTGGATGGCCTTGGTTTCGTATGTGTGTGAGGGCATTCCTGGGCTGCTGTTTTGAGAAGGTTCTGGCTGCAGACGGGCACTGTCAGGCCTGGGCACTGTGGGTTGGTGGGCGGGGCAAGGGCACTGTGGAGGATGTGGCTGGGATTCATATCTATGACTCACCTGTCAACTACCTATTCTTTTTTTTTTTGCAAATTTATGACTTCATAATGGGGCTGGGTGATGACCAAAAAATTATATCACGATATGATACACAATACATTACGATACAATATGGATGACGATACATTTTAAATATGTAGCACCTGTTGTGAATTGTTCACATGTAGGTATATAATCTGCATTATAATCTGTTAAAATTACTTGAACAATAGAAATATTAAAAGTAATTAAAGGCTTGCCATCTGACAGAAGAATGTAAATACACTTTCAGTAATGCTTGTGCTGCTATTTCATTGACTCTTTCACTTTTAGAGTTCATCAGCGATCACCACTATATGTGTTTAGTAATCAATACATATAATATGTATTAGTTACATTTTACAAATGATTTGGAGTTATTAACCATAACATTGAAAAGTTTATCCATGCCATCTTTGTTTGCATTAAATAATCTGTGGATTGACTTCCTTTTTGTAATGATTACAGTATGTGTTTATTTAGGTAGGTCAAGATATTACGGAATTGCGATTTATGTTGGAGAAAAGCTTGTGTTAATTAACACTACCTGCATCTGCGATTGCAAAGCTGTAATGACTATAACTGTTCCTTTGCCTGATTAATAAATACAAGCAAGCAGTGCAAATTAGCATAGTGATGCCCAGGATTTGGGATAGATATGTTAGATATATTATCATACCACGTCACTCTTTAGCGACTCCTTGTGTGCAGATTGTGTTCCTGTAAATGCAATCGTGGATGTTTAGTTGGTGAACATAATTGTCTAACATCTAACTAAAGGCTTCCATATTGGATTAGCAATGCGAAAAGAATCGGCGGCTCTGCTACATGTAGTTGGATTAACCATGTGCATGCCGTTCTCCGACCCAGAGATCTGTCCAAGGCGGTGTGGAGCTGCTGACAAGCAGGGTTGCCAGGTCAAACATAAAAATCTAGCCCAATGACTACTCAAAAACAGCCCAAAATGCCTTAAAACTAGCCCAATTTGTTTACATTGCCACGGAGTAAAAAATTCCAATACTTTTTCCACAATGTATATATAAATGTGATTTTTTACCCTATTCTCTTAATTTCATATACTGTCATTGACTACTCTCCCTCTCTTTCATACACACCACGCAGTAGCTCTTCTCATACCTGGCACAGGCTGCACCATACAGCCTAGGTCAGATTTATTTATTTAAAGGAAAATGCTGCAGCTGTGGTTGTTTAAAACTAGCCCAAAAAACCGCAACCCGCGACCAATATATTTTCTACCGCCAAATTGATTTAAAAATAGCCCAATTTGGCTAGAAAACCGCGGACATGGCAACACTGCTGACAAGGCAGGGTCAGTGGGTATTGGACAAGAATTATTGGGAGGGGAGATAAATGTAAAAATAAATGACTAAAATAAATACAATCAAAAAATTCCTCTTCAATCTTTTGATGCGCAGACAATTTATTGTAGGCCTAAGTAACGTGATAGATTGCCTTCTCCAGAGGAAGAATATACATTTGTTTATAGTTAAGAATGGCACCTCACAAATAGTGGCCGAAGCAAAACACAGAAAGTGATTTGTGTAGTGAACACACAATTGTAGGGTGCCATCGTAACTACAGTATAAACTGTATTTGTTAGCCTAATTCCTTTTCTGTAAATTGCAATTCTGTAATTATAATTACTTCCAATGAACACAACATTAAAATCATTACAGAGGAATGGTTGGGTGTTAGCCAATCTATAATATCATGGTGGTTACTGATACACTCAACCTCGACTCGGGAAACCGTGAGAGCCAATGAAATCGCGGCACAAGCTCCTCATACAGTTCCCATGTCCAGCCTGCCACATTGTGCCTGTGCCTCAGGGTGTTCATGTGCAATGAACACACATTGAAATCGGGAAGAGGCTAGATTAATAGGTTGTGATTTTATGCAATGGTAAGAGCAGAAGTCCATGCAATGGTAATAGCAGAAGAAGGAAGAATGCATTGGTGTTAAAGGACAACTCTGGCAAAAAATTAACCTAGGGGTTAATAACACATTGGTACAGTGTCGACCGTTCTCTGGGATATGTTTTCATGCTAATCCAATGTGCCCAGTTTTAGTGCAAACTGATAATTACCTTATAACACTAGTTGTGTGGGCATGGATGAAGTAAAAATAAATCACTATTATATACCACTAAGAAGGCTCAAAATAGCACCACACTTCCACGGTAGCATAATGAGGGTCCCTACATGCAAACCGATGCATTGAGAACTTTGTAAGCGTACAGACAGTTTATAAAAAATATATAGTTTAAAAGACATTACAGTTCGTGTATACAGCCAGGCGCAATCTTCGGAAAACAGACTTGATCAGTCAAACCACAAACTCTGTGCTACGTGAGCTGAACTGTAAGCAAATTGTGTTTGATTTTCGGTCGCAATGCCAGTTGTCTTGCTCATTGATCTGCATGAATGACTGCAAAACCTTTTGCCATGGAAGATTCCAAGTCACAGTTCAGCTCACGTAGCACAGTATACTTACAAAGTTCTCAATGCTTCGGTTTGCATGCAGGGACCCTCATTATGCTACCGTGGAAGTGTGGTGCTATTTTGAGCCTTGTTAGTGGTATAAAATAGCAATTTATTTTTAATTAATGCCCACACAACTAGCGTTATAAGGTAATTATCAGTTCGTCACTAAAACTGGGCACATTCGATTAGCATGACAACATCCCAGAGAACGGTCAACTCTATTGATTTTGCACCGGAGTTGTATTTATCCAAATTCTTATTGTGATTAATAAACACACCAAATGTATGTAAACAGTAATTAATGTAACTTTATGTATGTTGCATAACTATTATTATTATTATAATTATTATTATTATAACTTATACATTTATTATTTATAAACTTTAAGAACAGTAAATAGCCTATGAAATCGCCCACACACCCACAGTGCCTCCTGGACTCACACTGCCCGGGCTGACTATGCCCACTGCGCCCATACCCTTTTGGCCATTTTTCCTCTAGGTGGTTTAAGATACAGCGGAAATCAAGACCAATGTTTCTGTGTGTGTGAGAGGGACACATCCTGTGTATGTTGTCATCTACTGGAGTGCTATGTTCTCTGACAGACAAAATTGAGCGGTAATAGGTTGGTTGGAGACATAGCCGGTGGGGAGGGAGCAGTAGTTTGATGTTGGCGAGGGGTGTACTAATGAGGGCTGTATTAGGAGATCTAAAACTATGGTGATACACCAGCCCTGAACTGGTCATATTTTATGCACAGAACCACCCTACCTTTATTTTCTGACACAGTTACTCTAATAGCATATGGATGCATGTAATACTTGACATCAGCGCTGCTTTGTTTTTACTGTAGAATTGTGTAAGTGTAATTTAAAAAATGCATCAAGCATGCAGTGACACTTCCTGGTGACCACTGGCAGGTTTTTGACACTAGACAACCATGATGTTCAGTCTCTTTCTCTCCTTGTAATTCCCCCCATCTGCTGTTGCTGTAACTCATTTTATGTGTTTTCTCTATCTGTCTCTGTCATTTCAATTCAGTAGGTGCTTTATTGGCATTAATGGATATTTGTGACTATTTTCAAAGCAAATATGTATAAATAGTAATACTGTGAAAAAGACAGGGACAACAACAAAAAAATAAACAGTAAATCAACTAATATGCACAATTTAACGCTGAAAAAGAACCAACAAATCAGAACTTTACATTGTTGGTGTTATTGTTTCCCTTCTGTAGGGTCAGGATATTATTCAGCTGCAAAGTCTACTGTCTCTACTTTGTCCTAAGAGAATCCTTTTGTTTGACTCAGCAGATGATTCCAGAAATCTGGCAATTCTTTTTTGAATCCGAGATATTTCTTGATATTCAATCTTATTTAAAGAAGTGAAAAAGTGCTGTTTAAAATTTTTCATATATATATATATATATATATACACACACACACACACACACACCTCAGAATTACCAGTATTTTTAATGACCGAGCAGTAGGAAGCATAGCCTAGGGCAGGGTTCAGCAACTCCGGTCCTGGAGGGCCAAAACACTTCTGATTTTTGTTTTCTCTTTCTAATAAGGGACTGGTTTATATCTGGGAAAGCAGGTGATTGCAATTAACTACTAGGTAAAATAAATCTGAAGTGTTTTGGCCCTCCAGGACCGGAGTTGATGACCCCTGGCCTAGGGAGACAGAGAGGAAGGGCACAGACAGTTGTTGAGCTAAGGCTCAAATCCCTCAGGGGCAGGTGTCATCCAAAGGCAGGAACTTAGATGGTTACACTAAACTTAAATTATCCTGCCTCAGTGTTTACAAATTATTATTTCCTGATAAATCTATGTTTTATGCCAGCCTATTTCTATTTCCAGATTTTTTTTATTTTACCTTTACTTAACCAGGTAAGTTGACTAAGAACACTTATTTACAGCAAAGACCTGGGCGAAATTAGGTTAAAGTGTCTTGCCCAAGGACACAACAACATTTGGCTTAGTCGGGAATCAAACTTGCAACACTCTGACTACAAGTCTGACTCCCTAACCACAAAGCCATCTTCACCCCTATAGTCACTGAGGCTGTAACTGTTAATGTTTTCCTTTTTACATTGTGTTCTGTTAACTGACTAAATTCTAAAAAAATATTAAGTTTTCAAAATGTATTTTAATTTTTCCAATAATTATTAGTGTATGCATTTGGAATAGAGATTTGATTGGTTTAAGCTTTGTAACTGAAGGACTTGGCTGGTAGTAGCTGTTGCTACGTCAAACCAAGTGTCACACCAACATGTAGTGGTTAAACGGGATTCTCACAATTTTGCCCTACAAGCTAGGTTAGAAGCATTTCTTTGAACTCCAAGAATATTTGTACAAAATTAAATCTGTAAAATGTTGGTAGGACCAGTGGCGGTGCGTGGCAATTTTTACAGAGGAAGCCAGTGTGGTTTGTATGGAAATCATATTTATATTGCCTTACATGGGCGCCAATTTGTGTTTTCCTCCGTGGGTGCTCACGGGCGTGCACACCCTTTAAATAGTAAAGAAGTCAAAAATGTTTGCATTTCAGAAATCAGAACCTTATGAAATGGACAGCGGCCAACACAAGCACACACGCCTATTAACTTGATAATAAAGCCGGCTATCTTTCAATTCAGGACAGCGACACTTCTCACAAATACAGATACAGGATTGGAGATTAAAAGTTTACCTGACACGTAACCGCGATCAGCTTTGTGGGATATTAGGAATCAATGCCACCTCTCCACTTAGCAACAACTGCAATGTTAATTTTAAATGAATGTAGCCTACCGGCAGTCTCGCACACAGGAGCTTGCTGACTGTATTAGCTCAGTAGCTGATGACTCGTTGTGTGTCTGAGGCATGTGATTGTTGAGAACCCAGGTTCAACTAGGCCTCCCTTGTTTTTTTTCTTTACGATGAATTGACCATTCAATGTCGAGCTCGGTAAAACCTAGCCTAATTCTGATTAACTGAAAATGTCATTTTTTTTCTGAAATTGTTTTACATTTTAAGCGTTTCTAGCATTTAACTGCATTACTGCCCACTAGACAGAGCACAGACAGGACTGCACCACCCACGCAGTGGCAGAGGGGCGCTGTTTCGCTCTACCAGCTATAGAAGAAAATAATAATGGAATGTTTTGATAAGGGAAAATCTGTAAAAAAAAAACAAACAACCGTCCATTTATAATTCCTACGGTGAATTTATTTTAAATTATGTTTTATATTTTTATGAGGAGGCCAGGCTTCCTTTGGCTTCCTAGAGAAACCGCCACAGGGTAGGACTTAAATTGTTAAAGGGGCCCTAGGTTTTGCAGCAGTTTGGAGATGACACAATCAGATAATTTAAGACAAACATGTATACATTGTCTTTCTAATTGCATGATATGCCCTGCATGCTTTTTCTGTTATCAACAGACTAAGGTAGGTATAAAAATGGTGGAGTGTTTCGCAGTTGTTCCTCCCACTTTGAAAGGCTATCTACTTTCCTGATATCTGAACTTTTTCTGAAAGGTTAATGATTGTATACAATCTTTACAGTACTTAAGTTAGGCTTTGTTCTGAATTAATTTCCAGAGATGAAGATTGTGTCAATATGGTAGCCAGTTAATTTGCATAAATATTGAATAAGGATAGGCTAAGACTGTAACCTTGTCTTAATCCCCTATCCTTCCAGGGTAAAGAATTTAGTTATTTTGTTTTCCACATGTACACATTTGATTTCTTCATATACATGTTTAATATTATAGCCCTAGCCCCCTTCTCCACCTCAGAGGAGTTTTAAGAACACAGTTAGGTCTAAATATTAAAACAACATTTAGTTAATGATTATGTTCATGTTTTTGAGCCCCTAAATTTGGGGAGGACCACATTTAAAAGTACTTTAATTCCAACACTATTAATTTGATTTGGATGTAAATATCCATAAACTACAGCTGACAGTCTGCCCTTTGAGCTCATATCTTATACAAGTTCAAATCCAACATGTTATGGTAGACAGCTGAAATAATAACTTAGTCAAAGTCCAAATATTTATGGCCTTTACAGTGCTCACAAACAGGAGATCCATGCCCTACTGAAGCATTATCAATAGACGAGTGATGGGCCACCAAATGGACGGTAATAATGAATCCACTGTCATCCAATGACAGAAACCCTTCAGTAGGGATTGTATCTGAGCAGGCAAACTGTGACACTGATGTTATCTGTCATGGCATCTCCAGATACCTCTTTGTATAGAGTAATTAAAATGTTGCCCATCACTAAAATCTATCCAATTACCTTAATTGAAAGTGAATAGCTTCAAAGGGAACATTTAATTTGTTCTGAAATTTCCTTAATGTGAGATTAACATCCATGCCTGATCGTTGTTGTTAGTTTTGATAACTACTGCTCAACTCTGGCCTTCCAAGCCAGTTCAGCTCTGTTTTTTCATTGCAACCCTCTAAACTGGGAATTACTTAGACCTGGTACACCAGGTGGGTGTAATTAATGATAAGGTAGAACAGAAAACCAGCAGGCTCTTGAGTCTTGCTCTCATAGGGTAAGAGTTTAATACCCCTGGGCTGCATCTCAGTTATTAGAACAAAGCCTGATATTGGTCAGCAAAGCAATTGTGTGATCTATTTCAAGATGCAATTAATGATGCAGTAGTATGCCCCAATACTGGCATACAGGCTTACGATATACTTACCATCACCAGAACAGTACTTATGGTATGTAGTATGCGAACGGAGATGCAGCCCTGGTGTAGATGAAGAGGAGAATATATTCTATAGACACCCAATAGTTCACCATATTTGAGAAAATGGTCTTTCCAGTCACAGTTATCCAAGCTGTTTTCCACCTTCTTGGAGTGATAACAGTCTGTTCAATCAAGTCAGGACACAGCTTACTTCGGCCACGTCAGCCAGTTGAACCATTTGTTGTCCAGTCAATTGTTGTGCTCTAAATCTTTCTTGATAGTAGAAAAAGACTGGAGTGGTGGAGGATGATTACCTAAACAAAAGTGGCTATCGCTTCTGTGATGAGTGTTTGCAGCTTCAGACAAAGTGGTGTGCGGCTTTCTGACCAATCATAGTACACTGTCATTCAGTTGACATTAAGGGCAGCTAGAAGAAAAAAATTAGTTAGCCATACAGTGGTTTCCCTTCTTGATCAGGTGTGAACGCTCATTATAAAAGCAATAGCCTCTATTGTTTTGGTAGTCATTCCTGGCCACCCCCATCTTTTTCAGCCATTTGGAAAGAGTAGAAGCATGAAAGCACAACTTAGAACAACTGGTTCAACTCACCTAGGTGACCGAAGTGTGCTGCCCACTTAAGGGTACAATTTGGGACTCAGACTTGGCATGAATGAGACATCAGGTGGAGGTGAGACATCAGGTGGAGGTGAGACATCAGGTGGAGGTGAGACATCAGGTGCAGGTGAGACATCAGGTGCAGGTGAGACATCAGGTGCAGGTGAGACATCAGGTGCAGGTGAGACATCAGGTGCAGGTGAGACATCAGGTGCAGGTGAGACATCAGGTGCAGGTGAGACATCAGGTGCAGGTGAGACATCAGGTTTCAGGTGTTTTTCAGAAAGGAAGGAGTGTGTTGCATTAGGAAAGGTGTCTTGACCTATTGACCGTTACACTAACTTTAAGTATGTTTATGTTTACCAGGACTCCATGCAGTTACTTGACACATCCTCCAAACCCTGTTTCTTCGCATGTCAGTGGCATTTTAGGAGAGGGTGTGCTTGGAGGAGGTTTTCCATCTTACCTTTGAATAAAGACAATGCTGCTGGAAGTGGTGTTGGAGAACCAGTAGAAGGTTCCCTCTGCTCCAAAGATCTTTCCCAATGCCCCAGGGCTGTGAAGGGGACATCTGCCCTGCATAGGATGTCTTTTAGATGGTATATTAAATGGGTGTCCTGACTCTGGTCCACTAAAGATCCCATCCCATGGCACAATTTGTAAGAGTAGGGGTGTTAACCACAGTGTCCAACCTAATCATGCCCAGTGTTCAATTGGCTCATTCATTCCCTTCCCTCCCTCCCACTTCTCCCCAGAACGTTTCATTAAATGAGAATAAGTTGTCAGTCAACTTGCCTGGTAAAATAAAACAATGGTTGGAAAAAATGCTGATATTTAACATTTGTAGAATTTCAGCCATAACAGAACTTCCTCTTTCATTATGACAAGCTTACTAATTCTATAAAAAAAAATATTTCTTAAAATTGTAAAGATTCCCCCCAAAACTGGTTTACATGAAATAACAATTCCCTAAACTATCCAGTGCTTTCTTACACATGAAAGCATAATTGATATAAAAGTTGGACATCTCTCCATGCCATCTCTGCAATTCCTGTTCAAATAAAAATGAACACTACATACTAGCATGCAGTGGTTCCCAACATCCTCCCAGAGTACCCCCAGCCCATACTTGTGTTTTGAACTATCCCTGAGCCAGCACACCTGATTCAACTTGTCTACTAATTAACAAATCCTTGATTAGTGAATCTGGTTCAGTGCTACAGCAAAACTGTGGCACGGTTGGGGTTACTTGTGAAGAGGTTTGTGAACCACCGGTCTAGGCCAGGGAATCTAAGTTAATGGTTTCCTATTCTTACCATCTTGTAACTTTCCTCAACCCTAATTCAGCAACTGATTCGAGAAATTGACTAAATGAAATCTAAAATTGGTTACAACTGGGGATAGAGAACCTACAGGACAGCAGCTCTCCAGAAACAAGGTTGGCCAGCTCTAGTCTAACCATACAGTGTTTATTGTGCCATTTCACTGACGACATCAAAAGTTGTTGTGCTTCAACAGTGTTTGTTAACAGGCATGCGCCAGTCCATCTTTGATACAAAAGCATGGTCTAATATGCATCATTAATATTTAAGAAAGCAGAGCATAGTGCAGTGTTTCTCAAACCTCTCCTGCCCCCGCCCCCAAGCCATTCCATGTATTTATTGCATCCGAGATTTATCAAACCTGAATCAAGGTCATGTTTGGAAAGGAATACAGCTCATGTCAAAATGATGTCATACTCTCACGGTGGAAGTAGACTTTCTGCCTGCAAAGTAGCTAGCCAGTTAGAAACTTCATCCACAGCTAGCTAAGTTAGCTAGTTACCCACTATTGTAGCTAGTTGTCTGGATAGCAAAACCAGCTGGGAGCTAGTTAGTCATGTTGTGTATATTTCGATGGGTGAGCAGTATATACAATACATTATGGTGACTTGCATTAATGCCCTCTGGTCCTGGATGCATTCTATGGTCTCCAACACTGAGAGGTGCTGTGGCTGGCGGCAGCTGATGTAACTTTTTTCATTCAGATCTTCCCTATTTTGAGTAAGAGCATTTGAATGCTACAATACTATTGCTGGTAACCACCTGGATGCAACTGCAAATATCTACTCAGCATCAAGTGTCCTTGCCTCCCGTTTGCTGGAGTCGTGCTGTGCTGTCTGTACCATGACAGAAGTTACTGTTAGTGGTAGCCAGGGCAACAATCAGTTGAATGCTACAGCGTTTTCCATAATTGTATTTCTCACAGAAACCACAAGGTAAAACTATGATGTTACATCCTATTTCTTCATGGTTAAACAATTAGTTCTATAAAAAGTGAATTATACTAACCACTATTCCAAGTCCCTTTTACTGATCCCAATCCATATCTAGGCAATCTTCAAACTCTAACAAGAGTTTCATACCAGTTTGTCATGAGCTGTATCCATTTTAGCCATGACCCTGAATCAACTTGTCATCTAATCATCAAGCTCTTACCTGCTTAAATCAGGTGAGCTACTTTAGGGCTACAACAAAACTGTGAGACGGCTGAGGGTCCCCATTAAAGGATTGAGAACCACTGGCATAGTATAAGGCAGTGGTCCTCAAACCCTTCCATGGAGGGCCTAGTGTATGCAGGTTTTTGCTTTTACCTTGTACAAGCCTGATGGAGTAGCTCACTAATTGGTTAGTATCTCCCCTCACCTGGGAGTCTAGGTCCTAATTATGCTCTAATTGAAGGGGAAAACCGAAAGCCAGCATACAATAGGCCCTCCATGGAAGGGTTTGAGGACCACTGGTATAAGGAATTATTATCCCATATACCAGGGGTTCCCAAACCTCTCCTCGGGCCTCCCCAGATATGCAGAGTTTTTGTTTTAACCATAAAATAGCACACCTGATTCAATTAGTCAACTACACATTAAGCCTTTGATTTAATCAGGTGTCATTTTAGGGTTAAAACAAAAACATGGCCTGTATGGGGAGGCCCGAGGAGAGGTTTGGGAACCCCTGCCATATACGATAAACCTTAAATAATTATTTTGAAATGTAAATGTTAAATGCTAGAAAAATTAAGGGTTTGGTATGTTGTACTGTAACAATAATCAAATATGTTGTGGAAGTACAGTAAAACGTAGCCCATGTATTTACAGTAGCAATGCAGGGCGAGAATAGTCCTCTTGGGTTCTTATACTGCTCCTGATATTTCATAGAGTATAATACAGTAATTAATTATTATTAATTAACTTACTATTATTATTAATAGAGTATAATACAGTAATTAATTATTGTTCACAGTGGGTTGTGTTTACAACAAAAATGTCCTAAACTATGCCTAACATACTTAATACATGGTCACATACATGGCCATAAAATGTTCTAAACTATGCCTTACATACTTAATACATGGTCACATACATGGCCAAAAAATGTTCTAAACCATGCCTAACATACTTAATACATGGTCACATACATGGCCATAAAATGTTCTAAACTATGCCTTACATACTTAATACATGGTCACATACATGGCCATTAAATGTTCTAAACTATGCCTAACATACTTAATACATAGTCACATACATGGCCATGAAATGTTCTAAACTATGCCTAACATACTTAATACATGGTCACATACATGGCCATTAAATGTTCTAAACTATGCCTAACATACTTAATACGTGGTCACATACATGGCCATAAAATGTTCTATACTATGCCTAACATACTTAATACATGGTCACATATATGGCCATACAATGGTTGTTGACGTATTCTATAATTTCTCTGAGATAGTGGCTTTAGGTGGTACTTTGACTTGTTAGCTTGATCAAAGTTGGTACTTGCTTGAGAAACACTGACCTTAGGGATTATGTAGACCCCAGGGTGTCTACCTCTCCCTTATCCACAGGAAAACTAGCAAGGCAAAGATAAAAAATGATACAAAGTTACTATGGAGCTGAAACCAAGCACAAACTAGCATTAACAAAGTGCTTAACAAACAACATTAATCTAACAAGCTAGTGACTGAGGACAAAACAGCTCTGAGCACAATACAGTGTTTCCTTGCAAGGCAAACAACTCTCAGCAGCAAACCAAACCGTGCTCCTCTTCAGCTGGTCCACAACATGCTTTATAAGCTGCTGACTACTCCCACGGGCCAATAAACCAACAAGCAGCACCTGTGAGAGAAGGAGACTACGATAGAGTGGGAGAGAGACAACAAAAAAGCAACACATACGGCCGTAGCCTACACAGCCACAATGGACGTAACAGTTATCAACCCTGTAAACCTGAAAACAAATGAGTAGATCAGATCTATAGCAGTGTGATTTAAAACGTTTTATTCAGTGGTATTTTGAAGCGTTACTGGCACACAGTCTTGAATGTAAATAAGTACAGTGGAACTGCCTAATATTTTCAGCAGTAAATGACCTGACAAAACTCTCATCACGTATCCACCATCTCTGGAGTCCAATACAGGAAGTAGATGGATTCTTGAAAGCTTGTGTGTGATTGCCCATGGATCCGCTGACTCCACCTCCCCTAATTAACTAACCGATTTTAGCCACGCTCCCTCCCTCATGTAACAGACCTCATCTCTGGTCCAACTTGGTGTGCATGTGCTCGCTGTTGTCATGGTAACGGCGGTATGACAGGCCCTCGGTGGGCTTGAAGGATGAGCTGTAGGGGTAATGACCTGGTTTCAGTCTGGAAAGGAGAGGGGGGGATGACACTGGAGAGAAGGATAAGGGAGAGGAGAGAGGATAAGGATGAGGACAGGAGGAGGGTGTAGGATGAGAGAGGATGATCTTGTAGCATAGAGGATGGATGGCAAGATGAGAGAGGGTGAAAGTGTAGGATAGATGAGTGTGTGTGTGTTTGTAAATGTGTGTTGTGTCCTTTATCTTCCTCACTGTACTGTCCTTGTGCTGTAACTGACCCTGATTCAGCCACAACATCTGTCAGCTAGCCTAGCGCTGTGTCTGCTGTCTGGGTCTCTGTCAGCTAGCCTAGCGCTGTGCCTGCTGTCTGGGTCTCTGTCAGCTAGCCTAGCGCTGTGCCTGCTGTCTGGGTCTCTGTCAGCTAGCCTAGCGCTGTGCCTGCTGTCTGGGTCTCTGTCAGCTAGCCTAGCGCTGTGCCTGCTGTCTGGGTCTCTGTCAGCTAGCCTAGCGCTGTGTCTGCTGTCTGGGTCTCTGTCAGCTAGCCTAGCGCTGTGCCTGCTGTCTGGGTCTCTGTCAGCTAGCCTAGCGCTGTGCCTGCTGTCTGGGTCTATGTCAGCTAGCCTAGCGCTGTGCCTGCTGTCTGGGTCTCTGTCAGCTAGCCTAGTGCTGTGCCTGCTCTCTGGGTTTTATGTTGATGCCAGAAATGCAATGCAAACAAGCCGACCAATCACAGATCTTGCGGCTGCGTTACTGTGACGTGTAGTTACCAAGGGGGTAAGCCGGCGTTCGGAAGTTGAAGCACCAATGGGGAGATTCTGAGGCTACCTAGGCATCACCTACCGTTAGCATTCCATAGACTCCCATTCATTTTCTAAAGAAACACAACAATGTATAGAATGCTCCATTAGCTTGTATCTCACGTTATGGCCCTGTAGCTGCTGTTTTTGTAAAAATAGTCTAATGATTGTCATAACCACGCGTCTTTTGTCGCACAGTAGAGAAATTACTGTATAGTCTAGGAGAAGCTTGCAGGCAATCGGGGGGATGTGGAGGCATACAGTCAAGGGAGAAGCCCATAGAGAGTCCATGAAAAGCATGGGAACAAAATATTTCAGCAACATTTTAGATGGATTGTAAATATATCGGTATGTGGCAAGTGAATTCATATGAAGTAAGATTTGTAATGATTCAGATTTCTCTTGGCACACCTACCAGAAGAATTAACAACATTCAGACAGGTTGCTTACGTCACATCTACATCGTCACGCTCAGCTTGAGGATGCATAGTACCCTCAGGCATCATTGGAAAGTGCTTCGAATTGACATCACTTGGTCTCCGTCTAAATATATGGAGTCGCTTCGTCCATATTATGTACTGTCTATGGTAGTTACATTTTTGGGGAGGTGCACATAAGCCAAGGTGAAGTGTACGGCACAGGCAACCAGCTACAGCATAGGCTATTTGAGCTTAAGTTTCATACATCTGCTCTGTGTGTAAGTAGCCCAAGTATCATATATATGCTTTGTGTGTAACAAGCCTAGTTTTGACAAGCCACTACTTGTAATTAGCCTACGTCATCCATCATTTGAGCCATGTCAACAAGCCTACAGGGTCATTGTTCATCTGCTCCATTCTAGCTTGTGTAATAGTTACCTAATACTGTATGTGGACTCTTTCTGGATGGTTTGGGAATGTGTCCATTTATGAAAAGTGTCCATTTATTATATTGTATCAGGAGGTCCTTTGCAAATCCCTCGCTGACAATACACTAACGCCTACTGTAATGTCAGCGAGGGATTTGATGAATGATTTATTAAGACCATATGTTGTATTTTTTACTAAATAGTAATGTTTTGAACAGTGTGTTAAACGTCCCTGCATACCTTCTCCAGAACTCGTGGTTTGAGCACCTGGTAGAAACAAAGGATTATTTCAACAAACTAATTATTTCTTCTCTCATCTGGTAGAAGACAGAAAATAAACAGAGCAGTAACTCAAATTAAGTTCTGGTGGTTAAATAATGATTTGCATTTGTTGTCCATTACTTGTTCTTTACTATATTTAAATGAAAATACTCTTTCAACACTTCTACCACTTATTTGGGGCGCAGATGGCTCAGTGGGTAGGGAGTCAGACTTGTAGTCAGAAGGTTGCCAGTTCGATTCCCGACTGAGCCAAATGTCGTTGTGTCCTTGGGCAAGACACTTTACCCTAATTGCTCCCAGGTCGTTGCTGTAAATAAGAAATTGTTCTTAGTCAACTTACCTGGTTAAATAAAGGTTAAATAAATTAAAAAAATAATTTCCATTACTGATAAACTAAAATGGTCATGGATCTCTGGCAGTCTGCAGCAGGACATGTGTGCAACATACTTAGAATGAATACACAATAAAATCACAGCAGTGAATCACAATACATTCAGAATTGTATAAATAAATTTAAGACATATTAGAAACTAAGCCCCATGATTATATTGTATCAGGAGGTCCTTTGCTAGTCTCCCGTGGCCAGACCTTTGGTTTGGTTCAGAATGCTACATTAGGTTTTTTGCACAGAAGTAGAGAAAATGTTTAGGTGAGTGTTCTCTTCAGACGAATAACTTTTACAACCAATCACGAGTTTGGGTAGGAGGGGCGGAATCTTCATCAGGAATTTGAAGTTTTTTTGTTTATTTGCTTAATACAAAATCCTACAAAATTTAAGAACATATACAGTACATTTTCACAGCATTTACAATTTTCATACTGACTGAGCTAATACACTTCGGCAGGAATTGCGCTCATCTTTTTACGAAGCAGTAGCGGAAAGGCAATGACATCCCCTTTCCGGTCCCTCCCCTATGCTTTCACGCGAAGTTGTCCAGACCTCTATACTGTATTCAAAGCTTGTTTAAGTATTCGTCTGGCTTGCAAGACTAGTCCTTTGCTGTTCCCCTTCAACTGCAGAGTCCATATTAAGTGATCACAGGTAGCATTTCCTGATGCTTTTTGGCTTCATGACGCACCTGGAAGAATTAGTTGGCAGCTGCCAGAGATTGGGAGATTTAAAATTACAGTAGATTGATAATAATGTTCATTGGTTACTTAACCCAAATATTTTTGATGAGCCACACGGGTAGAATTTAATAAACTTCTACAGATGCACCATCGAGAGCATCCTCTCAGGCTGCATTACAGCCTGGTACGGCAGCTGCTCCGCTGCTGATTGTAAGGCCTTTCAGAGGGTGGTGAAATCAGCGGAGCGCATCATTGGCTGCTGCCTCCCCTCCGTGCAAGGCATCTACCATAAGCGATGCCTTAGGAAAACAAAGAACATCCTCAAAGACCACAGCCACCCAGGCCGTGACCTTTTCTCACTACTGCTGTCTGGTAGACGTTACCGGAGCATCAAGGCACGGACCACCAGACTCAAAAACAGTTTCTTCCCACAGGCCATTCGGCTGCTCAACATGGAACACAGACACTGATCGCAAATCGTCTGTTGAGCACTAGCACTCTCTGGTCACTTTATGCTCTCTACATCTGATGTAGCAGAATTCAAATGCACCTTTAAAAGCAATTTTTCCATGCCAATCTATAATATTTACTACTTCTACTGTTGTACATTTTCC
>JACXGM010019960.1:0-18095 GCA_016801145.1 Umbra pygmaea | reverse complement strand
TTGAGATCTGGTGACTGTGGGGGCCATTTTAGTACAGTGAACTCATTGTCATGTTCAAGAAACCAATTTGAAATGATTCGAGCTTTGTGACATGGTGCATTATCCTGCTGGAAGTAGCCATCAGAGGATGGGTACATGGTGGCCATAAAGGGATGGACATGGTCAGAAACAATGCTCAGGTAGGCTGTGGCATTTAAACGATGTCCAATTGGCACTAAGGGGCCTAAAGTGTGCCAAGAAAACATCCCCCACACCATTACACCACCACCAGCCTGCACAGTAGTAACAAGGCATGATGGATCCATGTTCTCATTCTGTTTACGCCAAATTCTGACTCTACCATCTGAATGTCTCAACAGAAATCGAGACTAGACTCATCAGACCAGGCAACATTTTTCCAGTCTTCAACTGTCCAATTTTGGTGAGCTGTTGCAAATTGTAGCCTCTTTTTCCTATTTTTTTTGGGAGATCTTCTGCTGTTGTAGCCCATCCGCCTCAAGGTTGTGCGTGTTGTGGCTTCACAAATGCTTTGCGGCATACCTCGGTTGGAAAAAGTGGTTATTTCAGTCAAAGTTGCTCTTCTATCAGCTTGAAGCAGTCGGCCCATTCTCCTCTGACCTCTAGCATCAAAAAGGCATTTTCGCTCACAGGACTGCCTTATACTGGATGTTTTTCCCTTTTCACACCATTCTTTGTAAACCCTAGAAATGGTTGTGCGTGAAAATCCCAGTAACTGAGCAGATTGTGAAATTCATAAACCGGCCCGTCTGGCACCAACAACCATGCCATGCTTAAAATTGCTTAAATCACCTTTCTTTCCCATTCTGACATTCAGTTTGGAGTTCAGGAGATTGTCTTGACCAGGACCACACCCCTAAATGCATTGAAGCAACTGCCATGTGATTGGTTGAGTAGATAATTGCATTAATGAGAAATTGAACGGGTGTTCCTAATAATCCTTTAGGTGAGTGTACGTCTCTGAGTATCTGCACCCTGTATTTTTATTGGTTGTGTACTTCATGTGTAACTTTATGTTTTTATATTCTTGCACCATTGTGCTTTATCTTTGCCAGGTCGCCGTTGCAATTGAGAAATAGTTCTGAATTGTCCCACCTGGTTAAATAACGGCCGCAAATGCTGTTTAGATTTGGCTTGATCCATTATTCAATTTGTTGTCATGCATCAAGGGCAGTTTTAAAAGGAAAGGTGTTATGAAATGTTTTTTTCCATCTAGTAATGTTTGCACTCTCATACTAATGTTATGCTATTATGCCAGTTGGCAGCACTGTCTCTTTGTAATGTAAATTGTGAGCTTTCAAATTGTTATTTATCTACAATTCTAACATTTCGTCAACACTGGGGTTTAGTTGGATAAAAACCCAGGTTTCAAATCTGTTTGGCCGAGTCAACCCAGGTTTTAGTTCTGTTGGCCCCCCTGTAAACCTAGGGTGGGGTTCTGCTTAGACCACCAGGGTACCTCGGATGTGTGTTGTATGGAAATGGTGTGAAAGATTAATGCAATCATGAGAGGGTTGTCGTCTATCTGACCTAAGCTCCTTTGTCTCTCTCTACGTCTCTCTATCATTCTCTCTCTAAAGTTTGGAGCCAGACTGCAGTTATATCAGTCCCTGGGATCAATATCTGTGGGTCTTTGAATTATTAAACAGCTACCTAAATAATGCATGATGTGCATTAACACACACACACACATATCACTTTGGATAAATGGCACTTTCATGCTCTGAAACTACTTTTATTTCATGGCTTTTTATTTCTTCATACATAATCATGATTCACAGTAATTCATGAAGTTTCACAAGAGAAAGATGAAAATTTTAATTACTAATCAGTGACATAACCTGGTACCTTTGGCCCTTGTACATACTTTCATTTATACGATCATCATTTGTTGCTGCAGGCCCAGCTGCTCTTTTTCCTTGGTGAGGTCCAGAATTATTTACTACTCAAATAGCCCAAAAGAGAATGATTTAAAAGAGTTAAAAGTTAGTCAAACAACAAATAGGCTTCAGTGTAGTTCTGCTCCATCTGTCACATCCATCCCAGGGTGGGCTGGAATAGATATATAAGACTGAGATGGACTCTTTGTGTGTGCCTATAGTAATATTCCATGTCTGTTTATTGTTCTGTTGTGTTTAACTCATATAAATATGGCCAGTGTTATACACTGTTGATTTTTGGTGTATATTGAGTGTTTCTGGTAATTAGGCTATGAAGCGCCTTCCTCTCTTTCACCTGGTACTGATTGGGGACTGAGTCGGTCTAATCACCTAAACACGTTCAGCTGGTTGGCTCGGTCATTAAATACTAAAAACCACCATCGCTGCCTGCGTGATCTCCCTCTCTCCAACACTACACCCTATACAAATGTGTGACACCATCACAACCAACCCAACAGTGCACCAAAAACAAATAATTCCCAAGGTTCATAGATATTCCTTTCTTCTCCCAAATTAGTTTTTTCTAAATATTTGTTGGCATTTATGTCAGTTGTCTTATAAAGCGCTACTTACAATCAGGGGTTAAATTGGGATTTGTTATGTGGGGGGGCTCTCCCTAGGGGGGTCCGGGGCGTGTTAGATTTTTTTTTGAAAAATAAACCATTAAATGGCATTTTCTGGAGAGTTTTGTGCAAAGAAATGGAGAAATCGAGTCTTACATGATATGTGCAAAACTGCAAGGTTAAGAGACTATATTTTTAATTGCTGTAGTATCAACATGTATTAGGGAATTTAACGTTTACAGTACATTACTGTTAATCAGTCATCACTTGATTAAACATTTTATTACCTTGTTATGATATAAGAAGTGACCCATACAATGTGCCAAACATAATCTGCCACATGAAGAGACAGTGCAGCATATGACAGTAGCAACAGCTGAGAAGATTTGGATCTGTGGTGACCTGGTTTACCTCACACAAACGTCCTTCTCCCATTCTCTCTACTAGAACACACACACCCAGACACACGCACACACACACAAAAGCAAACAAACACACACACACACACACACACACACAAACACACAAAAGGAAACAAACACAAACATAGTCTAACCAGGACTCAACAAACACTCTTCAAAGCTGCCAGCTTGGTAACCAAGTATGTAGTTTTGTTTCCTGGCTCCAGTGGTTGCCTCATTTCAACCTGCCTATTATTAAGATTTAAAAATGATGATAACACTGGTTAGTTGTACAATCAACATTTTGATTTATTTGTGTTTTACCTTTATAATTTGGATTTCACATTTCATACAAATTCTTCCCATAATGGCTGGTATGAAAACACCTCAGTATTAGTCTGCCTTTTCTTACAGGCCAGGTGCTCTGAAGATCTCCTCCTTGCTACATTTAACAAAGAGTCAAATGTATTCCTTATGGTCAGGGGTTATTTAGGCTCGCCTTTACCTGGTAATAGGTTTTAATTAAAAACCTCCCAAAACGGATGAACCCAGCCTTATACTTTTACTTTGGACTATTTACAATGCTGAACATTTGACATAATGTGTTAGAGCAATATTATCAAATTAAATGTGCTGTCCCTTATTCATATTTTTAAGAGTATGGTGATTTGTTTGTTTCATTGGGGAAAATGCCTGGCGCCGCCCCTGAGCAAGTGCCTCTCTCCCCTCCCAACACCTCAATTCTGCCTCAAACGAGCGTCTATTTCACTTCAAACACTCGCTTTATTCGCGTGTCCTATTCGCTTTGGACAAGCGAGCGGATTCAAATTGTTCAAGCGTCTAGTGCAATAGAAGCGAATTTCACGCTCAATTAGCGTTCGGTCTGAACCATAGATTGTGGTCTGAACGTAGCATAAAACCTTGATGCGCAATCAGAGAGCGGTGCATGATGGTCGACTGACAACGAGATTAAGCAGCTGAACAAGAATACGGCCGTGTTCCGATTGTTCCCATCTCAGCTCCGCGGGGAGACAAAATAGACATGCCATTTAAAACATCTTTCATTTAATGTCAGACATATCATATTTTTAAAAGTGTTTTAAAATCAAATCTTATGTGACATATTTCCAGTCAGAGGCGTCATGCCCCCTCAGATTTTTGAGCAAAGTGGATTTTCTTTTTAATATCTGTATTTGTGGGCACATGTTTGCGTGTGCTGTGCACACTGTGCCCCCTTAAAAAATAGGTGCATGGCGCTAGGCAACTGACTGCAAGCAGGCACACCCGAGCAGGCTTATATGCCGGAGCTGAGCCCCGGAGAGCTCCGGCCCAATTTATCCACTGCTTACAATGCAAATTACAATAGAGTGTGTTGTTTAGGTGCACAACTAAATCTTTTTTAGCTTCTAGCTTTTGATTTATTAAATAGGCTTCTTTCTTTGTCATGGATGAAGGAAGTTAAATTTAGAACCTAGTGACCTTTCTGAAATGTGACTCTACGTCACACATAATGAACATTATTACGCGTACAACGTTATATTACACATATAATTGGCATGTGTTTATATTACACATAGAATTAGCATATGTTTATAATACACTGGTGAGTGTACAGTATAGCTGGGGGTAAAGAACAGACCAATATGATGACACTGCACATTTTCCCTGCTATTGGATTAGTACTTCAGCATTAGCATTTATTCTGCAGCAGCAGTTTGAATGTAAGCTAGTTAGGGACTTCACAGTCTTTTTGTCACAGTTTGTTGCTGCTAATTTGTGTAGAAAATGTATTTTTATGGCACAAATACACTGTCAGAATAAGAGGTACAATGCAGGTCCATATTTGTTCCCTAAGGTACAAACATAGCAAAAGTTCCCTTAAAGTACCAAAATGTTCCTTGAAGGTACAATTATGCACCTTGAAGATACAATTATGCAAGCTCTTCCTCTTACTAAAGGTACAAATAGACCTTTGAGGGTACCAGCCCAGTGACAAGCTTTTGTACCTTAAAGGTACTGTTTTGTATTTTTTTTCTGAGAGTGTACTCAACCTGAAAATGGAGTATTACTAAAATATCTGTTTTACAAATGGTAGCATATTACCAGTATAGTGGGTGGCATGCTATTCCCTACCATGTATGGTCTCATGAGTTTTCTCAAGTACCACCCAAGGATAGACCAAGTAGCTCAAAATCTTTCTTGGGTTCTATGTCTGCACACTTTTACCCTGTAAACTCTTCCTCTCTCTTTGTCTAGCCCTTAGGTAGCATAAAGGTAAAAAACGTCCTGTCTCTGTCTAGCCCCTAGGTAGCGTATAGGAGGAACAAACTATTCCTAGAAAGCAGAAGATGGAAAAACAGAAAAAGTCCAAGGCCATGTTCTGTTGGCTGCTGACATGTAATGGGAGTTGACAGCTCTTCCCCGTCTTTGCATTTCCAGCTGACAAACTGCCTACAGACCAGTTAGCAGGGGGACTGTGTATTTGCAGAGGGTATGGTTTAGCTTCTTTTTTCCTAGTTCTAGCTGATTTTCTTCAGTTTTTTTTGCTTGGTCAATTTCATCTGACTCTGTGGGACCCCAGCTAAGGAAAATCTAATTTTCAACTGGAATAATTTTTGAGGTCTCCAAAAGCACAGGTACATTTTGAATATTGAACTGCACTGTGTTTTAATAGCATTATCCAGTCAGTTGAGGTCATCTTAAACTTTGTGTAGCCAGGAATTTCACTTTGAAACCTGATTGTTGCATATTGTCACGGTTTAGGTGTGTTGAAGGAGAGCGGGAGACCGAGGCAGGCAGATAGTTTGTTGGTAGTTTTATAATAGTAATAATACAGTCCAGGATACACAGACAAAATGGAATAACAGCAGATTACAGTGAGTTGCACAACGGTATTCGATTAGTGATACATATGCTTTAGAGAGTGGACCTGATATGGAGCCTACACATTTCTCAACTGACTAAACAGGAGGCAGAACGAACATATCTAATATCATGCTCTCTGGCAGCATAGAACGCCCAACTAATCATAAAGAGCATACGCCTGACTCAAACTATACACAATCTTGCTCATTACTCACATAATACTATATTAAACGAAAGAACAGAATACACCAGTGACAACCATCAATGAACCGCATCTCTCCCCTGTTCACCAGAGCATATATAGGCATCAATAGACAAGGGCTGAAAGGAAATAACAATCAGCATCACCAACCCTTGATTAACTAAAATGATACCTACGTAGCTTCTGGTGAACAGGGGAGGGTGCCACTACTACACCATACATGAGATAATAACTAAATATAGACCAGAACATAAATGCAGACATATTTACATATTTATACAATGAGTCCATATCTCAGTCTACTGACACACCATCTCACTCTGGAACAGTGTGACACAGATACTTGTCCTCAAGAGGTATTTCTTGGTTAGACAATAATGAGAAGCAAACAAAATCCACAAGGAAAGTATTAATTGACAACAAAATCGACATTCAGTAGTCTGGAGTCAGTACACTAGATCCTAATATTTGTAAGTGATTTTTGCTCATCTTTTTTGAGGATGTCTATGCTGTTTGACTGCATGTAATGTAGTAAGTACTGACATCGCTATGGTATTATTAATAAGGTATGAACTTAAATCAATACATTTGATTGAGCCTTAGTTGTTATTGTTGTTGTTATTATGATGATGTTATTAATATCTTGGTCCATAACCTATTTATTGACTTTCAATTTTACTGTTGTCAAGTTAACATAACTCCCACAGCTACTTAAATGGTGGACCACATGTATGAAGTGAATAGAAGGCCAGGCAATGACTAAGCCCTTCAGAGGCTTTAGGAAATGAGACGTTTGCAATACTGCTGTGGGGTCTCGTGACAAGGGAACTGTATCTTTCAATATCCAATCATTACTTCTCCTGTAGGTTCCCAATCAATTCTGTCCATGCAAAATAGAAGCTTAACAGTAAAAAAAATCCATTGTCTTTGTCCAATACAGGATCCATGACCTGAGAAGGAGAATATTCAATAACAACGCAAAAGCGTAGGCAGGCTATTATATGTTAAAATATGTACAGTATACATGTATTTTAATTAAAATCTATTATATTTTCACTGTTACTAGTGTGGTTACTTGTGCTACAAAGGATAGGGATCTTGAAGTTAATGCTTCATTTAGACTGATTACAACCTCTTAACCCTTCACATTCATCTTCATTACTGTCATTGTAAATCTTTAAATCTAACCAAGCAGTGAAGGCTGAAACTTTAGCTGGTGAGAGCCAGCTTGGATGGAATGGTGATATCCCAGAATATTATAGAAGTATTGTATTATAGAAGTATTGTATTATAGAAGTATTGTATTATAGAAGTATTGTATTATAGAAGTATTGTATTATAGAAGTATTGTATTATAGAAGTATTGTATTATAGAACTATTGTATTATAGAAGAAAATGGACAAGGTGAAATAAGCCTTTGAAATACATAATGGGTAAGGTAAAACATAATACACTTTATAGATACTTATTGTAAATTGTCCTTTAACATATTGTTCATCATGGGATACAAATGCAGTTCATTTTTATTTTGTCAACAATCTACCCAAAATATTTTGTAATGTAGAATAATATTTTTTAATGGGAAAAAATATAAAATATAAACATTATATCTTGATTACTACGGTATTGTTTTCAACTCAATTTACATTAAAAACACATCTGTAAAAGATTTGAATTGTGAATGTTTGCCCATCCTCTATAAAGTTAATCACTGCTAGACAGCTTTGTTCAAGTCTTAACATAGATTGTCAACCCAATTTAAGTCAAAACTGTAACTAGGCCACTCAGGAACATTTTTCGTCCTCTTCCTAGGAAATCAAAATGTAGAGTTGGCCTTGTAGTTTGGGTTTTTGTCCTGCAGAAAGGTACATTTGTCATTCAGTGTCTGAAAGCACACTGAACCAGGATATTGATGGTGCTTAAAGCTCTATTCCATTTCTTTGTATCCTAAAATATTCCCATTAGGTTGTATTGTGAAGGAATTCTAATGTTGTTGATCCATTTCTATGTGCCTCCTAACACATTTAATTCTGTAACGGCTTTAAAATGACTACTGGCATTATGGTGGAATGCATAACACTTTCCTGCAACCTTTTAGTGGTTTGGGTATTAATACACTAGCATAAATAGCCTAATTTATAATTTTATCATGCTGTTTGGTTGTACCTGTTTTTGTACTGTATGTTATTGGGCTTAAACATGTGTTTGAAATACTGTCTGAAGGATCTTACAAATAACTGTAGTATGTGGATTACGTGATACCAGATTCATAAAAAAACAAACACCTGTCTAAATCTAATTTTGGAAATTAACTACTCATTTATTATTTATTCAATCAACAATGTAATTATACAATTTCAAGAAATGTTATGTGAACACTTTTACTTCAACTTACACCTCAAAGCTCACGTTGACACTTTCACACTACATATAGTACATTATACATACACCCTCCAGTATCCATTACACATCATATTGTGGAGCGTACATTTAAGTGTAACATTGAATGTGTGGAAAACTAAAAACTTGGAAGAAAAGAAGAAATGCAACAAAGAAAAATAAGATACATTGACTTTAAGTCTTGCCTACTGTGTATAAGTAACATTTTATCTTTCATTTAGCCCATTATATAATAATAATAATAATAATAATTAATTCAACTTATTTAGCACTTTTAATGGAACCCAAAGCGCCAGAGTGAGGGGGAAAGCCCACCTCATCCACCACCAATGTGTAGCACCCACTTGGGTGATGCACAGCAGCCATTTTGCGCCAGAATGCTCACCCCACATCAGCTATTAGGTGGAGAGGTGAGTAGTTATATATGCCAATTAGGAAGGAGGGGGATTATTAGGTGGCCATGATTGCAGTGAGGCCTGGTTGGGAATTTGGCTAGACACCGGGGTTAACACCCCTACTCTTACGATAAGTGCCGATGGGATTTTTAATGACCACAGAGAGTCAGGACGCCCGTTTAACGTCCCATCCGAAAGACGGCACCCTACGCAGGGCAGATGACCCCATCACTACACTGGGGCATTGGGAATTATCTTTAGATCAGAGGGAAGAGTGCCCCCTATTGGCCCTCCAACACCACTTCCAGTAGCACTGGTCTCCCATCCAGAGACTAACCAGGCTCAACCCTGCTTAGCTTTAAAAGCAAACCAGTAGTGAAATACAGGGCACTATACTGCTAGCAGGTGGATTCAGCACTACAGCCAGCAGTATAGTGCCCTGTACTGTTGTTGGCTGTGGTGCTGAATCCACCTGCCAGAAGTATAGTGCTGCTGCTGGCAGGTGGATACAGCACCACAGCCAGCTCCGCAGCCTACTGAATTGTTTGTGATTCCTTAGGCTGCAGAGCTGGCTGTGGTGCTGAATACTACTGTTGTGGCTTTAAATCACTGTGTGGGAGTTGTCAGTTTCACTCCCTCAAAACTTGCGACATCTGTGGAATTGTGCTGTGTGATGAAACTGCACATTTTAGAGTGGCGTTTAATTGTGGCCAGCCTAAGGCAAACCTACAAAATAACCATGCTGTCTACTCAGAATCTTGATATGCCACACCTGTGAGGTGGATGGATTATCTTGGCAAAGGAGAAGTGCTCACCAACACAGATTTAGTCAGATTTGTGAACAATATTTGAGAGAAATAGGCATTTGGTGCACATAGAAAATGTCATTGCGTTTATATTTTTGTTCAGTGTATAATTATTATCTGTGTATTGAGTATTTTAACCTGCCACTTCCTGTATAATAAAAATGGTGATTACATCTTTTTTTTCTTCCTTACTGAAAAGCAGGAGAAAACAAAGTGTCTATAGTACTACCTTGAAAGGCACCAGCTGGGACAGAATGATGCATAGGTTGAGGTCCTTCCGGGGTCCAAGAGGCAATTAAACCAAAATTAAGTGAATGGTTATTGTGTGAAATGTGTGTCTGTCAATTCCTAATCCAATCAAAACGATTTTAACAAACAGCCCATGGGAGAGACTGTAGCACCAATATGGCCATTCTGAGAGATCCAGTGTGAGCTCCAGATGAACCTCGCCTCGCTGCATGTTTTCCTTGCCCGTACACCATTGTGCCTGGCATGTCTAAGACATTGTGCGAAAGATTCACAGACGGCTGCCACACCCAGCCCGGTTACCCCAGGATTTACACACACTCAGAATTTTACTTTATGGAATTTTAAAATGGAATTCATAATTAATTTGTAATTTTATTAATTAATTCATGTTGATTCTCATTCTGTTTTGAGTTGAAACCTTGAGCAAGTCACTTCACCCTAAGTTGCTCCAGGGAAACTGTCCCTGCTTACTGTAAGTCACTCAGGTAAACAGCTTCTGCTAAATTATTCAAATGTACCAAATGTAAATGTCAGAAGGAAGAATGGTACATGTATGTTGAGGTATACACAGAGAGTTACAGACCAGGGCTCGAACCCCTGTTGCCAGAAGGCATTTGTGGGTCAGATTTTAAAGCTTATATGTCTACAGCAGACTCTGTTTGTAGATTATATCTCCTACACTTCTCCACCCACCTTGAAAAAATGTATTCAAATTTAGCAGTAAAAGGCAAATCGTTACCCTTTCAACTACCACCCCAGGGGGCAGCGGCAAGGTCAATGAGGGGTCACCCTGTTCACCATGGAAACATTGCTGAAGAGGAGGAACATTGATGTGGCAAAGAAAATTGCAACCATCGACCGGACATCTTCACAGTCAGCCACCAGTAACCCTCAGGGTATCTCTAACCTCTGTCGTGTCCTCATAAAAACATTGATTTCTGAGCACAGTATAAATACATTGTCAGCTTTGGTTGAAAGGATTATGAGTACCTAAAGAGATGTTTTGCTGCAAATATAGTATATGCAAATTTTTACACCACAGAAATATCGCATCTGACACGTGATCCTATCTCTCCTCGTCCTCCTCGCTGCCTGTGGATGGCTGAGAGGCAGATCTGGGCAGCGATTACAGTTACGTTCCCACCGATGTCTCACGTTCCCTCACCTCCCACATACCCTTTTCACACAGAGAATGAACGGCTCATTTCAAAGTATCCCATAGGTCTTCTAGGCGTTTAAGCCCACATCCACCCCGACTTCCTATAGCCTAGTGCTCCCTAGGACCCAATTAGCACAAATGATCTCTGGGTGTAAATTTCACCCTATTCTCTTGATAATTACGTTTTCACTAGGGCATGTTGTTTATTTTATTGGGAAGCGGGTGGATTTTGGGATGTTTAGTCTTTTGTTCCTGGACAATATTAAACTAATGTGGAAACTGTAAGAGCTGTTTGTTAAATAGTTTGGAAGGAAATATATCCATCATTGTTGGTGGGAATCCACGTTTTGTGTGTGACTTAACTAAGCACAGAGGGATAGGGACTTAATCAGCAGAAATTGGTGATGGAAATTGGTGATCCATTCTTAATGCTTGGTTTGTTCCGTAGCCCCTGCTGGGTGTTAAATCCTACAGCTAAAATGGATACTTCATATTCTTGTTGTGGTTAAATCCTGCTTTTTCATCCATCACTGAGGGTGTACACATTTGGTGTGTGTATTTGTGTGAGTAAGCGTAAATGTGTATGATGAACCCTCACAAATACTGCATCTCCATATGTGCATACTGTAGTTTGCGAGTGTGAAAGACATTTATTCTTATTAGCCGAGTGAAGAATCTGCAGCACTGCACAAAACACTCCATGCAGCTGAGTGGAATGGCAGTGTTCACTGCTGTAGTACTACCATTGACCACTTGAGGGCAACCAACAAAATCCAAGCATACTAACGTAAGGATGAGTAATGCTTAGAACAGTGTTTCTCAAAACCTTTTCAATATTCTACCCCCTTTGAATTGCCTTTTAAGCCAAGTACCCCCTGACCAGTGCCAAGTACCCCATGACCAGCGAAAAATATTTTTGGTCGAAAAAAGTCTATATAAAGAGGTAAAATACAGCGCCGGCACTGATAGATTTACTAAACAATAACCTTTTTTAAACAAAAACATTTAAATGCTACATTTCAAATGTTTAGAATCCATAACTTAATTCATTCATTATTATAGTATAATTTTTTTAGGAATTATGCATGACATATTTTTTATTAACATTTTTGCTAAAATTTCATGTACCCCCTGCAGTACTCCAAAGTACCCCTAGGGGTACACATACCCCCATTTTAGAAACACTGGCTTAGAAAACTGGCTTTTAAGACAAGATATTAACTTGTCAGATGATTGTGCCATTGCTCATACCCTATTCCGTGTATAATTCACTAGTTTTGACCAGGTTATTATAGGGAATCTGATGCCATTTGAGTCATTCTTAAATGGAACAAATTGAATATATTTTTTCCAGAGTAAATACATATTCTCACACACACCAATAAAAGAGTGGCCATCTCTTAAAGATTCATAGTAAAGTATTGTGCTTGTTTTTAAAGACTTAAGGGGATTTGTTGTCTTGCACTGTCATGCCAGGTTGTTGTTGCGAAGCAGAATTGCTTCTCAATCACCAAACGCTACTGTTGGTGAAATAAACCTAGATTAATGGTTATTAATATTATTAGAATTGTAGACGTGGTTGAAAATATAAATCCCATATTATTACCAACCATGATGAACAGTAGACAATTCTTGGCTGTCATGTGAAAACTGGCTAAAACTGGCCTTTGTGTAGCAGCCACTGGGATTGGTGCCTCAGACACAGATTAGATCTGGATAAAAACAATGTGTTGCCATGGTTATTTAATGTTAACCTTGGTTTTACTTCCAGTACTATGCTTAATCTTTGTCCGGGAAAACATTCCTGGCTGTATTTCCATCGACCCTAAGCAACAAGATCCCCTTATCACTTTTGACGGCACAGGCATAGATTTATCTTGCGCATTTAGTGCCATTGATCTGCAATGTCGCCTGTATCAGGTTGAACAGAGGTGAGCAGTCAATAGACCCAGCCTTGATTTCTACTTGCTCCCATCCCGGCCCTCAGCAACCACCGCCCACTAAACCTGAGCTGCCTCTGAGAAGCAGCGGACCCCGCGTCTCCGCTGTCCACAACAAAGGGCAGACTCTGCATAATCTGATATCACTCCCTAGCGTCCTTGGCTGGTAGCCTCACTCCACGCCTGTGTAGAGGAATAGCATGCAGAGGTCTGTGATGTAATGCAGACATGGTCTCAAATGAAAGCCACACACTAGGCCATAAAAACATTGCTTGAGACCATTTTCAAACCATTACTATGCCAATGAAGAATTGAATAAATTCACCTAATAGGAACAATATTTTGGACATTGAGGAAATAAATAGTGCATTTGGAAGTACATAAAGTTATAGGGTGATGCCATAGAAAATCCCCTTCAATATGTTGAAAATTGAAAAGCCCTGCTGAAGGGTTTAAGCTTCATTTGCATATTTCTCATGATGCACTATGATTTCATTTTAAATGTTACCAGGAACCATACCGGGTTTGCTAGTTACAGGGTTGTTGCACTGTTACAGCGTTACATTATATGTTCCTAAATTAATATGTTATTATTAATACTGAATGTAATTATTGAATTATTGAATAATTGTATATGAAAAATACATTTTTGAACATTTAGTATTTATGGTATTGCCTTCTTACAACAACTTCACAGCCAGTGTAGGCTATTCATTTTTTTAAATAAAAACCTTTATATAACAAAACAATGTCACTGAACTCTGTTGTTTATCCAGCAAAAGATTTCCAAGGAACCTTTAAAGATTAGCTTCAAGAACCATTATATTCTCAGTGTATATCAGTGTAGCAAAAAAGATTCACCAATTTATATTTACATAGGCCACCTCTATATTTAGATATTGCAGGTATTCAATTTCCCTCCCCATTCATTCCCAATCACCTCCAATGTTGCATCTAATGCTAACTGTGATGCGACAGATTGCCCCAGCTCTCACATCTACATGTACCTACTCATCCTAACCAACTACCCAAAGGTTTGAGGACGGAATAATTGAGCTCTCACTAGAGAGCTCAATATTACCTAGAGCTTTTCGCATGGTATAAATAAGTCAAATAAAAGTCAAAGTGTTGACATAATGTTAAAGGCAAAGGAGAGTTGACCGAATGGTCCATTAACCCATCACTATTACCGTGTCAAGGAAGGCCGGTATGCTTCTTCTGTTGAAGTAAATAACAGCTAAATTGCTTGTAAACCTTTCAATGTTCCCTTGGGCTCAACCTAAGTTTTTTTGTGCACATGCAATCACAGTAAATATACTCAATATTCTGTGATTCTTAAGAGCACTGGTCCTCAGAGATTAGTGCACTAACTGAAGATTGACTTTGTATTAAAGTTGCCCACACAGTACAGTACAAAAAAAAACATTTAGACGACTATTAGAGAAGAAGGCTTAAGCAGCAACGTGTCTTTGTATATTTCTCAACTACTTTGATGTTTGAAGTGACTTGGAATCATGGAAAGAATCAAACACGATGAAAGTTACACCACTAACTCAAATATGAACCAGGACTTGCTGGATGTTTTCATAGAAAAACGCAGAGTTATTCCTGCTCGATGTGATGTAGCTTAGCCAACAGTATGTAATGTGTGAAATCTACTTTATAGATTTCTATGGTAAGTTTGTGTGTCTGTATGTTTGTGGATTTAAGCAATACCCACCCCCCTTTGCAATACTATATATATACATCTCTAGAAAGATTTAAGTGACCACTGCATATTTTTCTTAAATCAATCTCATTGAAAACCTCTCGAATGTGACTAAGAGAAAGATGAATGGTCAGAAGCCATCAAACAAAGCCGAGCTGCTTGAATTTTTGTGTCAAGAGTGGCATGAAGTCCCCCAACATCGATAGGAAAGACCGTTGGAGAGCATGCCAAGATTCATGAAAGACAATTATTAGAGCCTGACCGATATATCGGCGGGCCGATATTATCTGCCGATATTAAGCATTTTTCAAACTATCTGTATCGGCAATTACTGCCTCTGCTGACTTGCGGCTATTGAGGACTGATTGATTCAGTACACTACCTCATAGACTGTATATATTTTATATTTAGCTGTTGTGGTTATTTTTCAGAACATTCAGAACTTAACAGAAAAAAAATTTCCAGTCTTGTTCAAAGTTATATTTCTAAAGCTATTAAGTCTATTAATACTGGTAACTTTTTTGTTGTTGTGTTTTTGTTCAAAGGACTTTAAGTTTCATATCTTAAGTTTGTAATTTCTACATTCTATTTATCAGAACTTTAATATATTTAGATTTTCTTTTTATATATATCGGCCAATACATCGGAATATTGGATTTTTAAATCACCAAATATTTACAATACGTGCATGCTTCACTCCAAAATCGATGCTTTCTATAAGGTCTGGGACCCTTATGCCGGGCGTACACCAAAGGATTTTCACAGTCCCAGACTAAAGACCGGCAGTCTTAGGGCATCTTACTGGAGTCTCGGCGCGCTCCCGACGTCTCGATCGTTAAATGTGAGGTGATAATCTGCAGTCGGCGACCCGATTTATGCCAGTCTTTCTCTAGTCTTTCATATCAAACATGTTTGATATTATCGCAAGTCCTAGCGTAGTCATAGTGACGTAAAACAATCAATAACCAATAAAATTGTTCTCAGAAAACCGGAAACAGGAAACAGGAAGCCATCAGTCACAACAAAGAAACATGTCAACGGACGTGGAAACACAACGAGCGCCAAGTAGGCGAAAATGGACCGTGGATAAAGAGGAGCGCCTTGGTGAGCTGTGGGCAGAGCGTGTCTTTTTGATGTAAACTGCCATTCATACCACGACAGAGTAGCTTTTCTTTTCTTCTTTCTTTCACTACAAATGACTGCAATGGCAAAAGCCACAGTAGGTAACTGTAGCTGCTTCTCCTCCATTTTGTTAAATCACTGCTGAGCATGATGGGAGGAATTTGGTGGGAATAAAAAGCTAAAATAATCTAGTTGTAGTCTTGTAAATAGTGTCACTACAAGATTCAGTGTTTGTAAAATATTTAGTCTGAGACTAAAAACTGTGACCCAAGTCTTTAGATGTGAGCTGATAATCTCATAAAGTCTTTTCTAAATCTTTTCAAAGTCTTTAGGTGTACAGAAAGCATTACTTGCATCATATTGGGCCCATGATGTCATCCTCCTTACTTTGTGAATTTCCTAAATCAGCCTAGCCTGTCCTTTTGACTTGTTTCAAGTGCCCACCATCTGACAAGCGCCTTGTATTCCTGCTAGGGATGGGACGATTACCGGTTTCACGGTAAACCACAATAAAATGTTTGTACGGTTAGTATTACCGTTTAAAATGTAGTATTACCGTTTAAAATTTAATATTACCGTTTAAAACCGTATTTGATTACCGTGATTTTGAAAACTCACGGTAAATCCTGTCCAGCCAGAATCAGCCTGACGCAGGTGCGCGCATGCAACGTTGTTTTTTGCACGAGAAGTCAAGGCGGAAGGCAGTGACAGCGCTCGGGAGATTTTTCAGCCATCCAAGAGGACAAAATCTGAGATGTGGTCATATTTTGGCTATTACAAGAGTCCCGAGGGCAATTTAATCAATGATGGGCACCCTGTTTGCAGAGGAATGTCACTGCAAAAGGGGGAAACACGTCAAATCTGTCATATTCATGACAACCAGCCACTGTTATACAGCGAATGCATACACTTTTACTTCAATACCAAAACTAACTTGGGCAAATAATTGGACAAACAATATTGATTCGGGATGAAATATTTAATTATCTCAATTAACGCAAAGTATCCGGATGATAAATTTAACAGATTTGAGCCAATACGAACAAACATGTTCAAAATATCAAGGGTGACATTTAAGGGATAATGTATTGTATTAATTCATAGTAAACTTATTACACATACTTTTATTTTTACCACAGAAATAATTTCAGGTACACAAAATATTGCATGTGATTAGTGTCCGCAGAACCTTAAAGTCTTAAATAGCCTTAATATCGTTTTCCAGAATTTACGGTCTAAAACTGTCTTTGAGTCTTAAATCTAATTTTCTAAGGTCTTAAACAATTGCGGCAGTCACGCTTTTTTTGTTCCATTGTATTTTGTCGAAAGAAGCCATAAACGCTTTGTCTGTGCATAATTTTAGTTATCAACAGCTGCCAGATTACAGTAATAGCAGGTGATCATGTGAGCTCCATGAGTTCACAGCAACACACTTAGTTTGAGTCTTGTTTATATTAGATATACTTAGCTAATATAGAAAATATATTTTACTTGTGTCCTTACAGTTTTGTTTACTAAAACGTATTACTTGTGATCACCTATATTGCGCATTTTTCAATTGCCTACCGCAAAGCAACTATAACAACCCACTCTCATTGAGCAGTTCATCTCCACGTTCTCGTTCTGTTTCATTAGCGCAAGTGTAGTGGGGCCATGTATTACTTTGAAACATTTCTTTCTACCGACTCAAGAGCCAGGCATCGTGGAGTTACTTTTATTCAGTAGTTTGTTTGAACTGCTGGTCGCGATGCTACAGCAGATTTAAGCACAGTCTAACGTGCGCATATAAAAATGCAGCAGGCAAAACAGAACATAACATATGTTTAGAAATGTTAATGTATTTCATAATTATAACTTGCAAATATAATTCAAAGATGACAATTCAAATGGCATAGGGCAGTTAGGGGAAGATGAGGAGGATGACAAGGAATGGACTCCTCAGGCAATGCCTGATGATGGAAGTTCAGATAGTATGTGTTGAGGAAGACACAGAGGACATGCGTGACTGGACACCATGTGTATTTCAAACAGTTTGTCACTAATGCTACAGGAAACTGCAAAACAAATAAACGTGTACAGTGTACAAAAAACAAGTTAGAAAACATAACTGTCAAAGAGCTAGAGTAGGTCCTAGGCATGTACATGCATATGGGGTTAGTACAGATGTCCTGTGTTAGAGCCTATGGGGTTAGTACAGATGTCCTGTGTTAGAGCCTATGGGGTTAGTACAGATGTCCTTTGTCAGAGCCTGTGGGGTTAGTACAGATGTCCTTTGTCAGAGCCTGTGGGGTTAGTACAGATGTCCTGGGTTAGAGCCTATGGGGTT
>JACXGM010019959.1:0-18095 GCA_016801145.1 Umbra pygmaea | reverse complement strand
GGAGTGGGGAGGGTGGGAGGAGTCGTCTTGTGCTACATTCTCTTCCAGTCGGATATTAGAAATTCGCTCTCGCAAATGTCCGATGAGCCACAACTTTTCTTTTTTTTCAAAGCTGCCAACTGGGGTGGCAGCTGGGGTGGCAAGCATATTTTTAGGGTGGCAGTTGCCACCCTATGCCACCCCGGTAGATCCGCCCCTGGCTGGAAGGTGAACCACCTGCCCATCTTCAGCTGTCTAGCAGGGGGCTGCAGCCAGGTTTTCCTCAAGAATTTGGGTGTACTGATTTGGGTTAGATAAGGGTGGTTGTTCAATCGCGGAAGTATAGTCGGTGAATGTAATCATCCCGTGCATGATCTGACTACGGTTCTGCCGACAAGGCCACTAGGGGTCTCAATCAAAACAATAGCAAAAGATGTACTTGGATGACGTCGGGAAGTAGCGTGGAATCATGGGTTTTGTTATCGTCGTCAATGACAACCTTCCAATCAGCGTCTCCAGCAGAAAAAAAAAGCTCACTGACAAAGTAATGTATTGTTAAAAATATTATAACTTTATTCACGTTATGTTTGCCGGTTCTCTGGAACTTAGAGCAACTAGAGCAGTCAAAGGTTATATGACTATATTGACGGAAGACAAATGAAATGTCCCGTGTCTTCGAATTATATTACAAATGTCTCTGGGTTTGAAAGTTGGTGGGAACATTAAGGATAATGTAAGTACACAACTAAGAATATATATATAGGTATAGTGGTGTTTGCTTTTTTAATGCAAAGTACATATTTTGTTATTGTTTTGGAAAACTACATATTGTACCTTTAACCTTTTATATACCCTATACATCACATCCAAAATGGCAGCCCCCATTAGGACCATGTGGTCAGTTTCACATTCCAAAATGGTGGTCAGCAGAATCCGGTCCTAGCCAGTTCTCTATGATCACATCACGTATAGGATAATCCTGCTTCTGTAGACAACTATTTTATTTACGTTGCATTCAGTTTGTTTAATTTCATATGCCCAATCCATATGCCAATTGAATGATCATTACACTTCTCATCAGAAATACTAAGGGTTATGTTGTCTAATATTTGCATATTCTCAAAAAAATACTGCAGAATTCATTTTCACTTCATTCCTGACCAATTTCCCAGTCCCCGCTGAACAGCAACGCTTGCACAAAATAATGTTGCCAACACCATGCTTCACAGTAGGTATGGTGTGTTTTGTGTGGTGTACTGTGTTTGGTTTTCGGCAAACATAACGCTTGTAGTTCAGTCCAAAATGTTCCATCTCGGTCTAATTTGACCACAAAACCTTTTGCCACAGCAATAGAATCCTCCCAAGTTTTTTTTGCAAAGCGCAAACAAGACTCTGTTTCCCTTTTTCAGAAGAGGCTTCTTTCCTGCCACTCTGCCATACAGGCCAGCTTTGTGTAAAGCTTTTGAGATTGGTTGGTCTGTACATGTGACAACAATCTCAGCCATAAGGACTTGTAAGTCCTTCACAGTTGCCATTGGCCTCTTGGTAGCTTCCCTGAACAATGTCCTCTTGGCTCGATCATCCAGTTTGGAGGGACGGCCTGATCTAGGCAAGATGTTGGTGGTGCCTTAAGCTTCCCACTTCTTAATTATGTCCCGACTCCTAAATGGTTTTCAGAGGGTTACATAAAGCCTTAGAGATCTTTTTATATCCTTCTCTTAACTTGTGCCTTTCCACAACTTGGAAAGCCCTTTTGAAAGCACTTTTCCATGTTGCCATGCACTACTAGTAATGGACTTATCATGGAAGTGTGTTTTTTTATGAAGTAAACAAAACCACTACAATTGATGTCAGGTGGGGGGCACTTAGCATGGTGTGTGATCTGGGAAGTGACTGGTTGTACCTAAAAATGTTTTATAATGGTTACTCTAACCAGTTTTGGTCAGTGTTTTTTTCACTTTGATGTTGGGTTATAATAGAACTGGCAAAAAGTTAGATTTAATTTATTTTAATGTCCATGGTGTAATGTGACAAAAGGTAAGGATTTTGACATCTAAGATGATTTTATATGGGCACTGTATATGTATAGACAAAGCTCCATTCAAACGAGGCTTGTCCATCATTTTTCATTTCATATTTGCCATGTTCTGTATAGGCTGTTTTGTTATCAAATTGGAACAAAATAACTCGAATGAACTTGCAAAAAAAATCCATAGATCGTATAAATTACTGGATGTAGCATTTGTGACAACACCCATTGGTTTGAGGAGATCTGATTTGAGTCCTCATATTTGCTGTTACGGGCGCAGACATCTTGGTTGCGGATGTGACGATATTAGGCGAGTGGGAGGAGTAATCTAGCTAGCTAACTGATATTAATTGGGACGCTAACGTTGGCTAACGAAAAACATTAAAACAAAATGTAACGTTACTTACCAGAAAAACTGAACTACCGACTCCTTTCAGTGTCTTGTCGTACACGCCGATTCTTAAATCAAGAAGACCATAATTTATTAAATTAACATCACTGTGTATTGCAGAAGACTTAAAACTAGTGATTGGGACCATTAACTCATTATGAAGATGTTTACTGAGGTAATAATCAAGTGTGAAGTGACTTCTACAGAAACCGACTTCTTTTGCAACCACACGTGTTGCCCCCAGATGAAATTCAGATAGAAGATTTAAGGCACTTCCGCATTTGCATCACTTTGCCAAACCGGATGCTAGCCCTGTAAAAAAAAAACACAAGTATTTTCAAAACAATATCAATGCACAATATCAATGCAAAATCTACAATCTTTGTTTAAGTTATCATGTCTATCTTTTTCCATGAAATGAAACCTGACAAACATTATGTTCACTTCCTGCTTCCTGTCTTGTGGTATTAAAAAATTGAAAATAAAATAAAATCAGATGGATGGAGTTACGCATGTCTGACATTCGCTATATCCAGCTGTGGTGAACCCAATTGAATGGAGAGCAAGTTGACAAGGTTCCCGTGTTCGACTACCTACCGGGACAAGTGTACCTACAAATTTGCACCGCCTTATGCTGGGCCTTCGGTATCGTCGGAATGCCGTGACCAAGATATGAACCCTAGCCAATATGACGTAGTTGTGCTGCAAGACAGCAAAATAGACATTATATTGATTTGATATGATTGATGGCATTTGATAAATGTTTCCAGTACTTTATTCAGGAATATAATCTTTCAACGGTCCATCATCATACGTAGCTTCTGCCACCCATTGCAGGTTTTGGGTTGGAACTTGGGAGTAGGGCCGGATGATGGCCGGATGATGGCCGGATGATGGCCGGATGATGGCCGGATGATGGCCGGATGATGGCCGGATGATGGCCGGATGATGGCCGGATGATGGCCGGATGATGGCCGGATGATGGCCGGATGATGGCCGGATGATGGCCGGATGATGGCTGGATTCACACGTGATATGATAAATAAACAACTTTGATTGGAAAACGTGTCCAAACCCTGTCCATAGAGGATGTAATAATCTTTTTTATCCATGAAAAAGGCATTTTGGCTGTGAGCAATGAGGGGTAAATTGGCGGGAATACCCAAGCATAATAAAACAAATAGTGTTTAAAAAGCAGCAAACAGGTGGCTTTGATTATCTCAAAATTATTTAGCCTACATATACAAGGGTTCTACACTAACCTTTTTCACTGGTGGCACTTGTGCTACTAACTATTTCAGTTACTGGCGCAAAATAATTGGATGCACAAATGGTTCACAGTGCAGCGATAGATAAATTACATGTTTCCCATTATGAACCTGTATTGCATACAGAAGTATGCTTTAATTCCAAGCTATGTTATAAAACCTATGCTGTCTTGTGTTTTCAAATTAATTTACAGTTACTGCAACAGAAATGCAAAATGTATGTTTTGCAGATTTCAAAGTAATATAGTTGCAAAATCCTTTCAAGGCGAAGATGTGCACAACTTAATCCTTTCCTGCTTACTGTGGAATTTGGTGTCGCCGCCCTAGTGAGGTCAATACTTCATAATTTTTTTGCCTGAAGTATACACAAATAAAAGTTGCATACATATAATCTACTACAGCGATAATCAACGTTTTTTTTGTTTTTATTCATCTCCTGATGACGGTTGCAGAAATTGAATGTGAGGGGTCAGGGAGGACTTTAGAAGCATTGCGTGAGAGACTTTTTCTAAAAAATTTTGTTGTTGATTTTGGTTTATATGCATTCATTTTGTTAAATCGTTGGAACTGCAACTATTTGAAATAGATTCAAGATAGTAAATGAAAGAAATGAAGTTGTCTCCATTACCATGGTAACCTTAAAGCAATAGCTACAACTTTTCTATCAGAAAAAAATACATGGCTAACATTTATTTTATTCCAGAGAGATTTTGTTTAAATTAATGCATAATAATCGTGAAACCATGATTAGTCAAATTCCTCAGACTAATCATTTAATCAAAATGAATTGACTTGCTGCCATGTGTTTGGTTGATAAAATATTTTTGTGTTAACGAGCAGTTGAACAGGTGTACCAAATTAAGTGGCCGTGAGTGTACATTATTTGCACTAACCTGTCTCCTCTCTTGGTCTCTTTCTGCATTGCAACCTGCCTCAGCACAGCCTTGTTTTTTATCCCTTTCTCTCATTATTTTCTGTAAAGCAAAATTAGAAATGACAATTTTAAATTTTCTTATTAAATAAATAAAATATTAGCTACTAGTTATAATGGCTACATTTTGCTAGTTATAATAAAGTAACTGTTCCAGTACAGTATGTAACCAGAGGTCTTGCATTGATGGTGCTATGCAGGCTGGCTAGCTTCTGACTAAAATAACAGTAACTATTATTTACTGTTTTGACCACTCATTATCCAATAGTCTGTTTTAAATTAGTCTTTCTTTGTCTAGAATAGACGCAGGCGTTAGCTAATATAGGATCTATAGACATTTTAAAAAGCTATTTGTCTGGCACATCGTCTGCTACGTATTTGCCAGCAACCATGGTCTGTTTAATGTAACGTCAGTATGGAACGTGCGTGCAGGGGAAAAGTGTTTGCTTTTAATTTAAAACTCACTCATACAATTGTGTCCAATTAAAATGTAGGGTCCCAATGCCATTTGAAACGGTCAGAAATGCAACAATTTTGGTTGAAGTCTTGAGCCCTGAATATAATGGAAACTATCAAACAGGTGTAGTCTTTATTATGTTTTGGAGAATGATTTAACCGCCAACATGACCGCTTTGTCATTCTGTTCATGAGCAGGACAGAACCCTAATTGCGCCCATGTCATTGCTGCAAATGATGATTGGTTCTTAGTCAACCTACCTGGTTAAATAATGGTCAAATAAAAAATGAAATGCTGCCTGTCTTTTTCCATTCCAGCAAGTCTCGTGCTGTTTCTGTTTCCGAGTCTGACAATGCCGCTGATGCGTGCTGAGAGCTTGGAAAGTGTGGGCTTGGAGTCAGTGTGGGGGGCCTCTTGGCATGTCGGCAATCCATCTGGGCCTCTCCTCACCACACGGTGGGCGGGTTCATTTGGGCAAGATTTTTGATTGGTTTGGCATGTTGATCACTGTAATTGGCTTAGTGTGTTAATTACCGCATTTCACAAGCAAAAGCTGTGTCATTATTATTATTATTCATCCATACTATATTCAGTCTTGTAAAATCACCCCATTCCAATGTTTCCTCATTCTTTACTGAAAAAACAAGGTGGAGGAAAAAAAATAATTTTAAGGAGCTTGTTTCCTGCTCAATGTAATTTTCTGTGAATGTAGTGTGACTCCTTCACAGAGCCATAACTTAGTTGATTACTTTATATTCTGAAATAAAATGAGACTACAAGAAATGATTGGATCTTGGGGCTTAGGTAGTTGTGTTAGTGCCTCAGAAACCCATTGGCTAATAAGTAATGGATCTGAATCAGAAAGGAGCTAAGTGTCTAGAAGAGTAACTGATCAGGTTAGAGTACAGGGCAAATGGATGGAGCAGGAAGGCTTGTTCATTGTGACATCTGTCACATAAGGAGAGAGATGTAGAAGGATGATCGTCTTCCCACCCTTTGTTGAAAGTTATAATTCCTCTTTTAACTTCAGCATTCTGGCAGAATGTCTTTATCATCAATTTTTTAAACTTAAATATTGTTAGTTTAAACATCTTATTGAAGGTTTTATAGCCTTCACGTGATGATTTCCATTAGGTTCTGTGGACTTCATATCCAATAAATATTGTAGTTCAGTTTCACTAGTGTAAAATGTGTAGGTTATTGAATTTTGTAACACAATGTCTGAGGTTGATTGAACAGGTATAAATGTATTCTCATTTATTTTGATATTCATAAATAATGGGGAAGTCTGTGTTTCAAAGAAAATGTGACTTTGTTTCCACGACTTAAAGACCTGAAATCTTTTTTCTGCTGCATGCACACTGTTCAATGAGTGGGTCTGAAGGTTTTTTGAAAAATCTATTTTTTTTTCTTTTAGTAATGAAAAATGTTGTTTAACCTTCAGAAAATGTTATTGTTAAAGCCAATATTTTATGAGCAGTTTTTTCCAGATGTGTAGCATTTTTGCAACCCTGTTACTAGTTTTTATGTTGATTTTTGAATAATATTTAAAAAAATATTTTAATCACATCTTCTGTTTTCTAGACATTTAATATATACTTATAATATAGCATATAATCTATTTGATTCTCTCAATATAAGGTGCAACTACCATATTTCTCCCATGTTTTGTGTCTTGTTATGGATTCTTCACTTGTACAGCTTTTTCAATGCCATACTCAGAATATTACCAATTGGCATTTACCATTGTAACTAATAAATGTATTTTTTACATTGTTAATTTAGTAAGCTTAACAGTAAAGAACATGTGGAAAGGCTATTTTCATTAAAAATGACTGAATAACAGGATTGAACTTTGTGTAACAGGGTTGCATGTTAGGTAATGTGTGTTATCCCTATATACAAAGGGCAAGAATTCATTTGAGACCATTATTTTAATTTTAAAGTTTGTTAACCTTTACTTTTAATATCTGTTGTTAAATGTTTCTGGTAACTGTTGATTAGTCCTGGACATTGGCTTGGCCATTCAAAAACATTTAACCATTCTTTGTTTGAACAACTTGTGTGCTTAGAGTTGTCTTGCTATTTGACGCACCTTCTTTTAAGATTCAGTTCACGGACCGATGTCCTAAAACTTTCCTTTAGAATTTGCTGATATAATTCAGAATACATTGTTTCATCAAGTAGTTCTGTTTCCTTTCGCCAAACAAAACGCATCTCTTGTAAACGTAAATTCTTCCACAAAACATTTTTCCAATGGCCTTCTGGCTTGTTGATGTTATTTTTAGAACTGCAGATAGGCAATAATATTCGTTTTGGAGATGAGTGGCTTTCTCTATACAACCCTGCCATGCACACAATTTTTGGTCAGTGTTTTCAGATGGAGGACTCAAGAACATTGACTTTAGCCAATGTGAGAGAGGCCTTTAGTTGCTTAGAAGTTACCCTGGAAGTTACCCTGTGACCTCACTTTTACACGCCTTGCTCTTGGATTGATCTTTGTTGGTAGATGTTTTCATCAAAAATGGTGTGATTAGCAACCCTGTTACTACTACGCAAACCTGTTACCAAACAAAAAGTAACGGGGTTGTACATGGCTACAAGTAACAGAGTTGCAGATTTAGCATAAAGGAAGCAATTACGCAGGAGGGTTAGCTTGTTTGGGAGCAGATGTTGCATGATAAGCATATATTTTCCATATAGCCTATTCAAGTTTTTTTTCTGACAAATGAAAATGTTGTTAACAAGGTTGAATCCTTCAAGTTCACTTAAGCAGACAACTCTAAAACATCAGTAAAAATAGAGAAAATGAAATTAGGGTACTTATTTTTGGCTGGCCATGGTCCAGAAAAAAAAGGATGATTAATTCTCCTCTTAATATCTGATATATGGAATGTTACATTTTTTTATTGGGGGGAAAATGTTTTGGGAACAGAAATGTATGTAAAATGTAGGACCTGAATTAATGACTTTTTATAAATAAAATAAATTCTTATAAATAAATCACTTGTAAATTTTGGAATACATATAAATGAACAACACTATATTACAGTTGCTACATTAAAGGAAAATGCGATTGAATATATTTTATGTAGAAGTTCAATGTCAGTGAGGTGGGATAGGCCAAAATCCTCAATTTAAAGGGGGTACAGCCAATGTGTGCATTTGTATTGTTTATTTAAAAAACATATTTATACAACTTTATTTGAGGTCACATTTATCATTTGTATCCCTCTTCACATTTTAATGTAAAACATTTTGCTTTAAATAACTTTCATAAAGGTGATGGGACATGAATTCCACTTTTCATGAAATGTGCCATATCCTGATTGCAAATGTTTCTGTGAACATCAGATTTCTTCCTGCTGTGGCTTCTGTTAGTCACAACTTCAATGAAGACAAGTGAGCTGTTTCCAGTTTCAGCCATTTATTGCAAAAGCTGTGTGGCACAAATGAGGCGTAATACTTGGGAACTTTCTCTTTTCAACACCCTGTTACTTGTTAATCCATGCCCAGTTCTTGAAGATGGTTTCAGGTTTCTGTTACTACTGAAAGTACTCTTTGGTCACTGACTATAGTCGACTGCCTGACCAGTTAGATCAAAAAAGCTGTCAAATCTTGACAGCTTTGTTCTGCTAACACTGCAAACATTTCCACATCATGGTTTGAGGTCAGAATAAATATATACGGTAAACTGCAAGAGACTGAAGGAAAGATTATGGCTATTTCTTTTCAAGTGAAGAGTTGGGGAGTGATGATCTTTTGCCATGACCCTTTAGCACAGCATATTAGAAAATTTAGTTTTTCTTCCTCATTCACATTTTGAACAAAATTTGTTTGTCCACCTATTAAGTCTGTCAGAATTTTCACCACATTTAACATGTAACATATAATGAAATCTAACTAAGTCCTATTCAATGCGTCCACACTTGTGAGAACAAAATGCCTGGGAATTCTGTCCTATTTCATTACAGTTTAAATATTGATATGATGTGCGGATGTGAATGTGAATGTCTATACTTTGTCAGTGATTGGATGTTGTTTTTATTCACTGGCCAATGGTATGTCTTCTGTTTATAGGTGGAGTGGATTCAGCAGCAGGTGGTTAAGAGGCGGATCAAAAGGGATTACAAGGCGGCTCCTTCCCCCCTCTCCACTCCCTCACAAACCAGCCCCGCCCAGTCTATCTTCTTCAATGATGCCAAGTGGAGTAATATGTGGTACATAGTGAGTATACAGATTAGACATCACTATAGCTGCCAGTGTGAAAGGTCACCAGGCTTCCAACCACCTTCATCTAAATGGAGACCTCATGTTCTGTCAGCACGTTGTCATGAATATTTAAATTCATGCAACTGTGTCAAATAACTTTAGACGACACAAGTGTTACTTTCCAACAAAGGTCTTCTAGCTAATAATTGTTGCAATTAAACTGATTCACTGTTCCATTGTTTCAGAATGCTCTATAGAAAAGCAGATTTGTTACTATGCAAAAGACCAGCCCCGTATTACTCAAACCTCTATTGCCAATGAGCGTGTGTGGTCCAGAGTCGAGCCTAGAACGCCACACCAAACTCTGGCACCATTAACTTTTTTAATCACTTGTTATGAACAGTTTAACAATTTGTTCAGTCACACCATCTTATTTGGTATCTAGATGTTTGCCTTCATTTATAAACTGTTTAATTTGGTCATGTTAAATGGGTAAACCTAATACATACTGTAAGTGTTGGGATATGAATGTACAGTAGCTTTTACGTATTCATCCCTGTGGACTTTCACAGTATTGTGTTCTAACAGTGACAAATGTGATAGGAGACCACAAATATGTAGACAAAATTACAGGTGAAGAAACTAATGTGCAGAACATGCTCTGCATTCACATTTTTGCTCTGTGCTTAAGGTATAAACAAGGTTAGCATGTCTTGGGGTTGGGGTCTTTGTACTTCTTATTTTTGTAAATATCATTATTCACTATTCATTCATGATTATCAGTAATCATGGTAGCATCCACATTAACACAGAATTGATGTGAAACATTAATTGAAGTGACTTCAAAAAGCAGCAGTACACTATTTTGCTCTTATGAGCACAATATAATCTTAAGAACAACCAAGCTAACTGCAAATGCATTCAAAAGTTTATATTGTTACAGAGTTCATTTATAAAGGTTTATTTTTATCACTGCATGTTAGGTATACTGGGCCAACTCCTAGACAATTCACTACTATAAAACATGTCAAAATACTGGTCAGTAAATGCATAAAGTGCTTAATTTTCTAAATTTTAAAACTTGAGGACATCCTTATCTATGAAAATACCCTAAAATTAATAATTATGTTCTTGTATTTTCCAAATAAATACTTTGTAGATTGTCTACAGCTTTACAAATAATAAATAATTCACTGTGTGGCTGCTAATCACATATTTATTTTACAATGGCTCCCCTTGACTCTGTGTTTACTTTATTTATAAATGTGTCTTTTGATCTTCTCCTGGGATTTGTCAATGGTTAACTTGACAGATAACATCAATACTTTGACCTAACGTGCATTTACCTGTATCTGCAGTATTCTTGGACTTTGTTTCATAAATAATCAGTCATGAATAGCTACCAGTGTTTTGTCCAATGCTACTGGATCAATCAGTGATTTTTTTAAAAGATGAAAATCATCTTTGTAATGTGGTAATTACTTGTGACAATTAATTTGTCTTGAATTTGCTGAAAAAGTAAAAATTGCCTTATTTTTCATTTACTCTCCTAAAAAATAAGATTTCATAACATGACATGTTTTACTGCTCAGTATTTGGCATTAAATATGTTACATATTGACATAGGAAAAATAAGCGTACAAATAAAAACAAAACCCTAATATTACAAACCAATGTAATTCATTAATTTGAACATTTATATTTAACAACATTTTATTGTAATACATTTTATAATGTTATTCTGTCCCCTCACATTTTATTTATCGTGGCTGGGGATCTTTCTCAAGCTGAGAACAGAAATGTTGTCCCAGACTGTTGTTTGTTGTTTACATAAATTTTCACCCCTCCTAATTGGTGAATTCCCACTGACAATGCTTTGTGGACATCTTCCGACAGCAGCGGCGGGATGGTCGAGGGCGCTTACACGGATTCCTTCAGTCGTTTCAGAGCCGTCCGATTCTTATCACAATGCTCGTTCAATAAGGAAGACCTGGCTTAAATGTTCATGATCAAATTGTGAGTCAGTATAGAAACAGTAGGGGACAGTTGAGCAGCAAATGCGTAAGAAATGTTAAAGGAAGGGGAGTAAGAGCAACTAAGACCAAAAACAGAATATAATCAATTGTGTGCAAGAGCTTTAGACTACTTAAGAAAATATTTTAAAGCTGCGCAACAACTTTTTATTTGTACATAAACTACACTCACCGCCCACTCACCGCCCACATTAGGTATACCTTGAAATAACTGGGTTGGAACCCCTTTTTCCATCATGCTTCATGGCATAGATTCAACAAGTTGCTGGAAATATTCCTCTGAGATTTTGGTCCATATTGACATTATTGCATCACGCAGTTGCTGTAGATTTGTCTGCTGCACATCCATGATGCCAAAGGCACTCGATTGAATTGAGATCTCGTGACTGTAGAGGGCATTTGAGGACGGTGAACAACTTGTCATGTTCAAGAAACTAGTTTGACACGATGTGAGCTTTGTGACATGGTGTGTCCGTTATCCTGCTGGAAGTAACTATTAGAACATTGGTACATTGTGGTCATAAAGGGACGGACATGGTCAGCAACAATAATCAGGCTGTGGCATTCTAACAATTCTCCATTGGTACTAAGCAGCCCAAAGTGTTCAAAGAAAATATCGCCCACACCATTACACCACCACCAGCATGAACCATTGATGCAAGGCGGGAAGGCGAGCTGGATCCATGCTTTCATCTTTATGCCAAATTCTGACTGTACCATCTGAATGTCACAGCAGAAATTGTGACTAATCAGACTAGGTAACATTTTTCCAATCATCTATTGTTTAACTTTGGGTGTCTCGTGCAAATTGTAGCCTCTGTTTCCTGGTCTTAGCTGCCAGGAGTGGCACCTGCTTTAGCCCATCTGCTTCGAGGTACAACGTGTTGTGCTTTCAGAGATGATCTTCTGCACACCTTGGTTGAAACAAGTGGTTATTTGAGTTAATGTTGGCTTTCTATCAGTTCAAACCAGTCTGGCCATTCTCCTCTGAACTCTGCCATCAACAAGGCATTTTTATACAGAGAACTGCCGCTCACTGTATATTTCCTCTTTTTCTGACAATTGCATAGCCCTTCCATTTTAGTCTGAATGTGTTGTATATTGTTTATTTGTGACCCACCACCTATATCTGGCCTTATGTTCACAAAAGTCAAATATTTAAATTATTTTTACATTTATTCTTACATTATATGAAAGTACAGATTCAGAAGATTCAAATGGCATATAAATCACTGTAATTTGAGGAACAATGGCAATTGTATGCTTTCAATGTTAACACATTTGTAACTGACAATTCTGAGATATTCCCCTAAAAGTTTTGCCAGGTAGATTAGTCTACTACTGAAACTGCATAGCTTACAATTTATTTTGTTTAAGCTATTTCTAAGGTTGTGTAATAGGCACATACACCTTTTTCATTTTTACTATATATCGTAGGAAGGTATGTTTTTTCCATCTTTAGTTTACCACTAGTTCCATAAGACAAAGATTTTAAACTCGAATAGGTATGCCACATTAAAAAAAGTGTTCCTCAGCATTCTTTGTCTAACTCAACAGCTGTTGTCTTAAAAAACTAACCCACCTCAACTCTGTGTACCACATAAAGACTGAAATCTAGAGGTTTTAGAGCCTTTTAGTCCCCAGTGACGGGAACATCTGCCCTGCGTAGGGTGCCGTCTTTCGTATTAGACGTTAAAACAAGTGTCCTGACTCTCTGTGGTCATTAAAAATCCCATGGCACTTATCGTAAGAGTAGGGGTGTTAACCCAGGTGTCATGGCCAAGTTACCAATAAGGCCTCACTTCAATCATGGACACCTAATAATCCTCCTTCTTAATTGGCATATATAACTACACACCTCTGCACCTAATAGCTGATGTGTGGTGAGCGTTCTGGTGCAAAATGGCTGCCGTGCATCACCCAAGTGGGTGCTACACATTGATGGTGGATGAGGTGGGCTTTGGGTTCCTTGGAAGAAAAGCGCTATTTAAGAATTAATTATTATTATTATTATTAATATATTTTCAAAATCTGGGCAATATTAAGACAAATGCTGTGATAGTCTCAAATATCGTTCAGCATCTGATAAACGGTTCTTCCTTTAGGTCAATTTTATTAGGGACAGAAGTCCAGTGAAGTGCTTTCACATCATCTGGCAGAGTCATCTGGCAACAAAGTACATATTTAACAGTGATAAATCCTCTTAGATGAACTGTCCATCTTGGACTGGTTGGCAAATACATTTTCGGCATGAAAATGCTCTGCAAAGACTATTGAACTCTCAAACTGTTAAAGAGTTTGACCGTAGCAACCGCACAGAATCTCTTTTGAATCACATTCTCAGGAAATCATTTTGAAAACTTGAATGAAGTTACGGTATATGCCAACGTGTTTGGAGAATTTTACGTTTCAGCTACCGATTTTACTATTTGCCTATATTACCCAGGACTTCCACCAGACACAGTGATTGCATTGTGCCGGAAGTCATTCATTGTCAATGTAGCAGCCGGCAATGGTGCGTTTGCCTTGTGGTCTTGCAATGCAATGAGATTGGTGTACCGCATGCATTTAAACATGTGCGTTTTAGTACCGTTGCTGAGGTATAACTTTAAGGAAAAAGACAAAAATGGACATGAACTATATCTCAGTAATGAAAATACAGTGTCACAATTGAACTGGCAATTTATATTTGATAATCTGCTTGGTATTTCAAGTAAGAATAGAAAAAAAATACTTAATGTGCTGTGAAGTGGAAGCTATAGTTATTTCAACCCATACGGAAATCTAATATATGGCCATATATGTATATAACTTATGTCTTACATTGGTATGTATGGTAGAAACGTCATCACATATATGTACATATGTCAATATTAAAAGATAGATAGTATTTATATATGTGACCTATTTCCACATTTGATATCCATATCTGCATTTACCTATGTTTTTCAATGTGTATAAGTGATGTACTGTATTATCTGTCAATGTATATATGAGATTATTTAAATAAATAATATAGAAATATATTTTTTCTTGCCTTGTGTCAGTTAACAATTTCCCTCTAATCTACAAATTTAAACAAGAATTGATGCTTATGTGTGGAATCTCATCAAACGCTTATCCGGAGTCGGGTCGCAGGGGCAGCAGCTCCAGCAGGGTACCCCAAATAGTCCTTTCCCAAGCCACATTAACCAGCTCCGACTGGGGAATCCCGAGGCGTTCCCAGGCCAGGTTGGAGATATAATCCCTCCACCTAGTCCTGGGTCTTCCCCGAGGCCTCCTCCCTGCTGGACGTGCCTGAAGCACCTCCCTAGGGAGGTCGCTCAGGGGGCATCCTTACGAGATGCCCAAACCATCTCAACTGGCTCCTTTCTACGCGAATGATCAGCGGCTCTACTCCGAGTTCCTCTAGGATGACTGAGCTTCTCACGCTATCCCTAAGAGACACCAGCCATCTTCCTGAGAACCCATTTTGGCCGCTTGTACACGAGATCTCGTACCTTTCTGTCATGACCCAGCCTTCATGACCATAGGTGAGGGAAGGAACAAAGATTGACCAGTAGATTGACAGCTTTGCCTTCTGGCTCAGCTCTCCTCGTCAAAATGGACTTGAAAAGTGAATGCAACACCGCCCCTGCTGCTCCGATACCCCGGCCAATCTTGTGCTCAATTGTCCCAGTGTACTTAAATTGTGCTCAATTGCCCCAAGGTACTTAAATTCCTTTACTTGGGGTAAGAAATCACTCCCAACCTGGAGTATACAACCCACTGGATTAAAATTATTATTCCATAGGAAATCTAATGTCTGATATCGGCATATGGTGGAAACATAATAAAAATATACAGTATCTCACAAAAGTGAGTACACCATTCACATTTTTGTAAATATTTCATTAGAACTTTTCATGTGACAACACTGAAGAAATTACACTTTGCTACAATGTAACATAGTGAGTGTACAGTTTGTATAACAGTGTAAATTTGCTGTCCCCTCAAAATCTCAACACACAGCCATTAAGGTCTAAACCGCTGGCAATAAAAGTGAGTACACCCCTAAGCCACATTAGCCATTTTCCTAAAAAAAAGGGTGTCAGCCTGTCAGTGCTCAGACCATACGCCTCACACTGCATCAAATTGGTCTGCATGGCTGTCGTCCCAGAAGGAAACCTCATCTAAAGGTGATACACAAGAAAGCGCACAAACAGTTTGCTGAAGACAAGCTGACTAAGGACATGGATTGCTGGAACCATGTCCTGTGGTGTGATGATACCAAGAGCAACTTATTTGGCTCTGATGGTGTCAAGCGTGTGTGGTAGGAACCAGGTGAGAAGTACAAAGACAAGTGTGTCTTGCCTACAGTCAAGCATGGTGGTGGGAGTGTCATGGTCTGGGCCTGCATGAGTGCTGCTAGCACTGGGGAGCTACAGTTCATTAAGGGAACCATGAATGCCAACATGTACTATGACATACTGAAGCAGAGCATGATGCTCTCCTTTCAGAGACTGGGCCGCAGGAACATATTCCAACATGATAACGACCCTAAACACACCTCCAAGATGACCACTGCTTTGCTAAAGAAGCTGAGGGTAAAGGTGATGGACTTAGGTCTCCAGACCTAAACCCTATTGAGCATCATTTCTTCAGTGTTGTCACATAAAAAGTTATCAAATATTTACAGAAATGTGAGGGGTGTACTCACTTGTGACATACTGTATGTACACGTATGTCAAAATATACAAAGATTTGCCATTTTTATATAGCGGTATGTGACATATACATACAGTGTATGTATGTACATATATTTGACATCCATATCTTTACTTACTTATGGTTTACAGTGTGTATAAGTGATGTATAATGTATGTCAATGAATATATGACAGTATTTGAATAAATAATACAGAAATACAATTTTCTTTTCTTGCCTAATGTCAGATAATGATTAGCTTATAGTCTACAGATTCAAACAAGAATGAATGCTTATGTGTAGGATATTGATGTTTATATACAGTATGTGGTAATATCTTTTTTAAATCTGTCAAATTTAAATATGTAATTAAAGTATATGGTCATTTTAAAATATGTTATGGTTTTTCATATATATGGCCATATATCGCCATATATTAGCTTTCCATATGGGATGTGACATTTAAATACACAACAAAAATATAAAGGCAACACTATTGTTTTTGCCTCCATTTATCATGAGCTAAACTCAAAGATCTAAGAATTTTTCAATGTCCACAAATGGCCTATTTCTCTCAAATATTTTTCACAAATCTGTCTGAATCTGTGTTTGTGAACACTTTTTTTTTGCCAAGATAATCCATCCACCTCACAGGTGTGGCATATCATGATGCTGATTAGACAGCATGATTATTGCACAGGTGTGCCACAGGCTGGCCACAATAAAAGTCCACTCTAAAATGTGCACTCTAAAATGCCAAAGACTGCCAACGCAGTGATTTAAAGGCACAACGGTGGATTCAGCACCACGGCCAGCTCCGCAGCAGGAATCACATTGGCCGTCCAATTTTGAAAAATATTTTTAGCTTTCACTTGGTTCCCTGCCGTATTTGATTGAAGCACAATTTCTAACTGACCATTCTGTGCCAGTATAAATAGTTTTCCTTATTGGAAGCTATATGTAGATTTTTTCAGTTATTACATGTCAGTTGAAATAAGTATAGATTGTATTTAAATTGCAAGTTCAATTGTGACACTGTATTTTAATTACTGAGATGTAGTTTGTCTATTTGTGTCTTTTTCCAAATTTGGAAGACATTTTTGAATGCATGCGGTACATCAATTTCAACACATCGCAAGGCAAATGCATTGTTACGGACTGTTCCATTGACAATAAATGACTTCCGGCGCAATGCAACACATTCATCGTGTTTGGTGGATGTCGCGGCCATAGGCATGACGTTACTAAAGTTAAGGTTAGGATTAGGGTTAGCATTACAAAACAATCAGTCAATCGCCTATCTACAGAAAAACAGTGCAACACGTCTGCATTGCGCTGGAATGGAGAAGAAAACGCACAGTGTCGATTTGAATCTGAACTTGGAAAGACCCGGGATGAGAGTCCGCTATTTAAACCCACAGTGGCCAGAGATCGTTTAGTTTTGATGATCTATTCTGCTACTTTAGTAGTAACCTTTCAAAGTGATATACTCTGCCTTTAAAACAGGTTGTACACCTTGGCATTGCTATACAAGCTACTTTTCCCATCCATCTCTTTACACTTTTCAAATACCATTTCCTTTCTCTCCTCCTTGGACTAATCACTGCTATTACCTCGGACTAAACCATCTAGCATGATTTGATAGATTAAAGCAAGAATCCAACTTTATAGCTTACTCCAGCCTCCGCCAGGGATTACTTTAAAGGAAGGAGGAAGGAAAGCAGCATTTCAACAGTTCAAACTAATTTGTCTCTGTGGCCTAGAGTTTTACACACTAAAGATTTAGGCAGTGGTGGTTTTTCAGTGGCATAACTTGGTGTGTGTGTGTGTGTGTTCCAGCACTGTAATGATGACATCCATAACTGCCAGTCAGACATGAACATTGTTGGGGCGTGGAAGAGAGGCTACACAGGGAAGGACGTAGTAGTCACCATCCTGGATGACGGCATTGAGAGGAACCATCCGGACCTCGTTCAGAACTATGTGAGTTTGTGTTTTGGAAGGGGGTACAGTATGGAAGGGGGTAAAGTATGGAAGGGGGTACAGTATGGAAGGGGGTACAGTATGGAAGGGGGTACAGTATGGAAGGGGGTAAAGTATGGAAGGGGG
>JACXGM010019958.1:0-18096 GCA_016801145.1 Umbra pygmaea | reverse complement strand
TGCAAATTTGTGGGCGTGTTATTTAAATTACGATGGTTTTCAACCGTCTGATTTATCAACAGCCGCTCATTCGTACGCTGGAATTGGAGTGATACGAAAGTTTTGTAAATCACACGTGAGTCTCGTCGTAAGATGATTTCTGCGCTCAGATCTACACTGGTTTCTACGCACGTTTGATAAATGAGGGCCACTGTGTTGAAACTCAACAAATATCCTTACCCTTTCTGGCTGGCTGACTGGAAGAGGCAGATGAGGAGCTTTCAGCTGCTGAGCTGCAAGACGGTGTTGGTGAGCTGCAGTGCAGGGGTATCGGTAGCTGCTGGTCACACTGTTTCGTCAATGGCCAACAGTTCTATAAAAAAGCAAAAATTTGTGTTTTAATCACAAACGTTTCCATTGCACCCTATAGTGTCTGCGTTTGGCGAAGCCATATTTTACGTTGGTAACGTTAACTAAACCAATGCTGTGTTAGAACGTAGCATGCTAATGTTAGGTATTGTTAGCAATAGCACGCTAGCTAGCTGACTGGTCAAGCAAGTACAGCTACTATTAACTAGCTTTGTAAACAAAACAGCTAAGAAATGTATAGTTGCTTTGCAAGAAGGTGAAACATTAGAAAAGTTAAACTTACCGAAATCAGTAACGTTGTTACGCTGTAGCAGCGTCTCATCCACCAAAGAGTCCAGCATTGCAGTGGCAGAATTTAATGCCCCGGTAATCTGGCACGCTGGTCTGTCGCCGAGGACCGAGTCCAAAACATAAAAATGGGGATTTCTATTACGTGGCCTTCCATTACCACTTCGCCCCAACTCCTTCTTTTGGTCCCTGTAATCCTTTTTTTAGCTTTTTTAACTTGTTGTTGATCTGCTCTATTGTTCTGTTAAACCCCGCTACAGCCATATCCCTCTAGATCTCCTGGAACACATGTTTTGTTCTCAACGCAACTTTTCCGTCCGGTAGTTGGTAACAATAACCCTGCCCCCAGCCCCTGATGTAAGTACGACGTGGTAAAAGAACGGTTCTAGACCAGCAAAGAGTTGGTGCCGCTCTGGAACCAGTTTTCCAGGCCGAGAGCTGGTTCTTTGGCTGTCGAAAAGTGAATTGTAATAGTAAACTGGTTCAAATTAGGCACCGGCCCAGAACCTACCCAGTTCTTTCTTTGGTCAAAAAGGGGTACCAGTCAACCCTGAGCCTGCTTGGCAAGGTGGGTCCAACTAAGCCAAAGCCCTAAGAAGGGTTACACACAGGGATATTCTCAAAGCTGCCATGGGAACCCTGTTGACCTGTACCTACCAGTGGGGATTCCGGTGGGGTATCTCCGTCCAGGCAGTGGCAGTGTCTGGCTAACACTGGCCGCAGTAACCCATGGGTAGGATGTCAGACTCGGACAATCAGGGAGGGAGTTTGTATAAATTGTGGCCGCATCAGTATAGGACAGTTTTGGTCTGATCACTCAATAGAGGGTGAGATCAGAGGTCTCAACACCGGGTGTTCGGGCATGTGTCTCGAAATGAAGACTCCTCTCTGTAATTTAGAAAAAAAAATTCGGACAAATATTTTGTTCTATTTGTGTCTTGCTGGGATGCTTTGCAGCCCATCATGCAGCTGTGGCAGAATAGGATATTGGGGGAGTGCAATCATTATACATCAGCTGGGATAATGGCTTGGGATGAATGAATGGGTTGATTTAGGAATGTGTGATTGTTTGTTTGTAACCCACAATTGATGCATGTGAGTTAATATATATATCATTTTTTACTATAACAATAATATTCACTTAAAATAAAAAAATTAGCTACAAAAATAATTTAAAAATATAGCTGCGAGCAGCGATTGCGGGCCCAAGCCGGGTGGCACCGCAACCCAGGTGCCTTTAAGCCGGTCGCACCGCAACCCCGGTGCCTTTAATTACCTTTTAAGAGCCACGTTCACTCATTCAAATAAAGAGCATTTTTCCATGTGGGTGAAATTCGTTGTTCCTCACCTTACTTGATGTCAGGTTTCAGATTACTTGTTTTGAAATAAAAATGTTGATTCCTCATCCATTCCATTGTAAGCATTTCAATTTAACTTTCGAACCATTAAAGAATCGTGCGCTGTTTTCTGCGCTGACCACAAATCCAAAGCGTGCCATAAACCAGTGGTTCTCCAACTTTTTTGATTTGGTTTGTTTTCCTCAAACACGTTTTTTATAGGCTATATTTAGGTTATGCCAGATTTTTTTAAAGGTTTAAATAGGCTATATAAAAACAGAAAGATTGTTTTACATTGCAAAACGTGCAATGAAAAACAGGAATAGTTTAACTTTGTAATGTTATTACATCATATAACAGTCAGAGAAAATAATAGACCAGAACTTAAATGTTCATTTTAAATAAACACAAATATTTAAATATTTAAGTGATGCTTTGGATGAACAATATATAACATATAATTTTCGCTTACATAAAATATTAATTTATAACAGCTTTTGACAGTGCCTCACAAGCTCAGCTTCTTGTTGGTCATCTTACCATAATACAGCTTACTCCTACAGCTTAATACAGATGTCTCCTCAAAACAACTGGATGAGACAATAATCGATAATACAAAAAGAAAACAATGCAAATCTTGAAAAATGTGACATTACAATGTGTAAAAAGCACTCATTTTTATAAAGTAACACTGTCCACTGCTCATGCACGATAATCATCTACAGTAGAGGACCATTTCATTGAGATGATGAGCGACTCCACAGGAATGCCCCAGACATGAACGCGGGTGTAGCTACTGTAGAAAACGGCAAGAGGAATGCCGCAGAAAGAGGCAGCAAATCTGACTGAGACATGTGGGACGAGAGACGTCTAGCATTTGCCATCTAGTTATTGCCAATATACAGCCTACACTTAAAACGCCCGTGTATACACATTTCATCTTTTGTAAATTTTGGCCAAATATATTTTATAACAGGAAAAACTGAGCACCCATATAGATACAACAAACTAGTTTGTAACATGTTGATGAAAATGTAATGTGATGCCGCCGGTGCCGTTTTAAATACACATTTGCACACATTTGCTGGTCTAAAACCCATAACTGCATTTGAGTTTGACCTTTGTAAAAAAGTAATACAACAACATATAATTAGTTTTTACCATCGGGAAATCATAAGCGCAGGTGTGCCCCCACGCTGTTTCGTAATGGAACTTACACAAAGCGACGAGTGATACTCGTCATAGATAACATATTTCTTTTTTGATTTGTGATGGCTGATACGCTTAATTTATTAACATTTAATCATGTTATCGTAATAATATTAAATAATGGTTAATTCAAGGCTGTTAATATGCACATATTAGCTATCTGGTCTAGCTAATTTTTCTATTTACAGTATAATATTCTGTACTCTCGGCTCGTCTTAAAAAGAATGAGAACATGGATCCATCATGCCTTGTTACCACTGTGCAGGTTGGTGGTGGTGTAATGGTTTGGGGGATGTTTTCTTGGCACACTTTAGGCTCCTTAGTGCCAATTAGGCATCGTTTAAATGCCACCGCCTACCTGAGCATTGTTCCTGACCATTGCCATCCCTTTATGGCCACCATGTACCCATCCTCTGACGGCTACATCCAGCAGTATAATGTACCATGTCACAAAGCTTGAATAATTTCAAATTGGTTTCTTGACAATGACATGACATGACAATGAGTTCACTGTAGGCGAAAGGGGGTCAAACACAGTATTAGTATGGTGTTCCTAATAATCCTTTAGGTGAGTGTATATCTTTATTAGAGCAAAAAAACTCAAGGAGGGCTGCGAACATTAAGAAAAATTGGTTAATATACACAGCTATGGGGGGGGGGTTAAATACGAGCCAAATCATTAATAAAAATATGTTTAATGTTTAGACATTTTAAAATGGTTTGAATATTACAGTTCAAGCTTAGAAAATATATTTAAAAAGAGAAGATATTACTCTAGCTTAAAATAAGTCCTGATTTATCCTATTCATTTATTACTAAGGATATGAGATCCTAAATTATCCTATTCAACAGGCTGGGGCGTCTACGGTCCGGCGGGCGGTCCGTGGAGTGGTCGGGCGGCGGGTCCCTCGGCGACGGCGTCCCCCCGGACGGCTCGCACGACCGCTGCGGACGCTTCAGTGCGTGGCAGAGCGAGCCTCCGGTCGATGAGCGGAGCCACGAGGGCCTTGCTCTGGCGCTCCAGGAACACGCAGCGCTTGTTGCGCTTGCCGGGCATCCAGGCGGGCCGGGTCTCTCGCAAGATGACAAAGGCGTTGTAGGAGGACACGTCGACGATGTTGTGGAAGATGACCAGGGGCCACGTGCCGATCACTTTGTCCAGGTTGTCCACGCCGCCCTTGTTGCGGTTGTAGTCGAGAACGATGGTGGGCTTGGCGTCGTCGCGCTCGCTGACCGAGGCCTCGGCGTGCAGCGTGCTCAGGAGCAGCACGTTCCTGTTCCTCTTGGCCACTTAGGACACCAGGGCGGTGGTGGGCGTGAAGGCGAACCGGGACGAGTGGATGGCCCTGCGGTTGCACGCGAGCAGCGCCGGCAGCAGCTCGGGCTTGTTCCTGCGAACCGTGCCCACCACGGTGACGTTCCTCTCGAGGAGCCGGCGCGCCAGTTCGTAGGAGGTGAAGAAATTGTCGCAGGTCACGTTGTGACCGTTCAGTCCCTCGGTGACGTCGAGGACGACGCGCGTAGCCTGGTTCTTCTCGGAGAGGCCGCCGGCCGGCCTGCCGGTGTACACTTGTATCTTCCAAGCGTAGCTGGATCTGGCGTTGCAGGCCACCCACGTCTTGATGCCGTACTTGGCCGGCTTGCCGGGCATGTACTGCCGGAAAGGACAGCGGCCTGCGGACAACAGACAGGGGAGCGAGAGAGAGAGAGACTCGAGTGATGTTGTCTACAGAATCGCTTCCAATACCAATTGTCAAGAAATTGTTTGTATGTAGTGCACCGCAGCGCCATCCGCTTTTTTTTTGGCCAATGCCCAATGCAACGCACACACTCGCACTCGCATACACTCGCACACTCGTGCACCAACGATACCTCTGAACGGGACCAGCTGCTCGTCCACCGTCACCTCGGGCCCCGGGTTGTAGAGGAGAGGCAGCCGCGCCGACCACTTGTCCCAGATCTCTCGCACGGCCGCCAGTTTGTCGACGGCGCGTCTCGCGGGTCTTGTCTCGCGGTCGTCGAAGCGCAGCAGTCTCGAGTAGGCGTAAAAGACTTTGAGCGGCATGGTGGCGCGGAAAATGGCCCGGCCGCTCTCGGCGTCCCAATGGCTGGCCACGGCCTCGCCCCGGGACCTGTAGACGCCGGCCAAGATCAGCAGGCCCACGTAGGCGCGCAGCTCGGTCTCGTCCACGCCCCTCCAGCCGTCCGGGTATCTCCGAGCACCCTCCAGATTCGTCATGTCCAGGATGATCTTCTCGATGTCGGGCGTGACAAACAGGGCGAACGTGGAGGCGACGTCGAGGGCGCCGCGCGAGGCGTACAGCGTGGGTCCGGGGGTCGCGATCCTACGCTCCGCGGCCGCTTCGCCCCGTCTCTGCCGAGACGCCGCCAACGGGGACCACTGGATCTTGCCGTTTCTCGACAGAAAAGTGGCTCTTTCGTCGTCAGCTTCTTCAGCTTCTTCAGCTTCTTCAGCTTCATGTGCTGCTGCTTCTTCTTCTTCTTCTTCTTCTTGTTTGTCATCTTCCGAAGACGACGTGTCGTGCGCCGAGTTGCATTCCCCGTCCTCTTCTGCTTCGTCTCGATCAATTTCTTCTTCTTCTTCATCTTCAAATTCTTCTTCTTCTTCGTCTTTGTCTCAGTCTTCTATGTCGTCTACTGTCTCTGCTTCTTCTTCCGGCACGTCCGCAAACATGTTTTGCAGAACCTGTAAAGCGGAGAAACGCGGAGTAAAGTGCTCGGTCATGGCTTCGGCCCGCTGCGATGAGACAAAATATCGTCCGGCCGCAATGCCGTAGACTACGTTAGTATAAGTCTCTCTCTTGCCGTTTGCGAGCTTTCGCATTGTCGATCCCACGCTTGGCTTTTGTGTCGTTTCGTGTCTTTCATTTCAAGGGGCACATATGCGGGGCGGTGTGCGGTTGAGGGAAAGACAGAAGCCGCGAGATGACATATTTTTAGTGTCTTTTGTAGAGATTCATCCATTGGGTCGTGATGCGCAGACACACACGTACAGACACACTCTACAGCTAAAGTGCGCGGGATGCCCGGGAGGTTTTTAGCCTTTGTGTCGTTTGTCTCTTTTATTTCGGGGGACATCTGTGGTGTGTGTGTGAAAAAAGAAAGACAAGCGAGAGAAAAGGTTTCAAGTATAGTTTGATTTTATTGATTTCACAATGCGCACATGTACAGAAGGTCTACAGCTGACACGTTCTACAAAACATTTGCTAAACACTCACAACCCAAATAACACACTCGGTAGGAGACTCTGTGTTTGGCAAAAACAGAACAGAGTACAAGAAAAGAAGAAATTTGAACCATGAACAGCGGCAGGGGAAACCTCGCCGGGTCATTGGGAACACGATACACATAACACTGGGCAGGAGACTTTGGTGTGTGGTGAAACAGAGAAAAAAAAACAACAGATGCGTGCCGAGACTCAACATTACAAGACACGTGCTACATTATTTCGTCCATTTGTTTTGAACACATTCAGCACTCGCACAAAAGTATTGTGCTTGTTGAGAGAGAGAGAGAGACGTCGTAGACTTGCCAGATCCATAACCTGCCTTCAAATAAAAAATCAGTTTATTCTCTCAAACATAACACACACAGAGAGTCGCCCGTGACAGGTTCAGTTTCACTACGTACAATTGATTAAAACTCTGTGTTCAAACAAATGTACACTTTTCCTCGTCTTCAGACTTGTTCTGCCAGAAAGTCACAATGTCATATAGCATTTAATTTCTTTCATCCACATCATCGACAAACGTCAGCCTGGCTTGTTTCATCTTGACCGAAGCAACACACTCGTGTTTTAGTTCATTTAGAAAAGCCTTTGTAATTCCGCAAACCCTGGCTACGGTCACAGCAAAGCCCACACTTTCCAGGGCTCTCATCAAGGCGGGTGTGAGTCGGTCAGACCACAGTCTTTTGGTCAGTTCTTCAAAATGGTTGTAGAAGTAGTTGTACGGCTCCGGATACAAGCACGGATGTTGACGCTGACTGGGGTGACTTGTCAAACAGCCGTGACAGTTTTCTCTTTTATGTCCGTCGAGCACAATTTCCAAAATTGCCGCAACCGACGCCTTTACAGTGTCCACGATAGCCGTGCTGAGGCCACTGTCGAAAAAGTCTTTTTTTTTTTAAATGGCCAGTTCTCCTTGGTGCGAGGTAGAGGGTGGCGAGCTGTGCGCGTGGCTCGGCGGGCTAGTGGGACCGTCAATCTCCCACCGATCCTGTGTGCGGTCTCGACGGGCGTTCTCTGACGATTCGTACAAAGCCATGGTCCTCGCCGGGGTCTGTGTTACACCGCCAAGCGGTCGGTTGCCTCTTATATTGTCGAGCAACGCCTACCTCCTGAGAGGACAGCGACAGCGATCGGACCAAATGTTTGTTTGTTTCTCCCCGACGGTGCCTACAACGGCCAGCCGACAGTGATGCCGTGTGTGATACTTTCAAGCTCTTTGAATCACCTAGTAAACAATAACCGAGACACAATTGCCGTGTACACTTTCCGGACAAGGGTCTGTCTGTTTTTTTTTTATAAAAATGGGCAGAGGGTGCCTATGACCTGATGTGCCTTGTGTGATACAAATAAATACACAGTGAGAAAAAAAAGTAAGACTCCCCTACCCTGTGTGTGTGTTGTGCACAATACATTTTAGCACCTGGGCTGACTGAGAGTTTTTCTCTGCCCTAATGCTTTCAACTGGGGCCCTTGTGTGAAGACCAGACCAATGTTTATATATTGAACAAATGTTTTCTCCTTGCAATAAACTAAAATATCTTCAAGACTATGTGTGATGCCCTTTCTTGCAACATTTTAAACTCATTGAATCACCTAGTAAATAAGAGTCGAGACACAATTTGCCATGTACAGTTTCCAGACAAGGGTCTCACCTTTTTAAAAAATTGGCAGAGGGTGCGAATGAACTGACTTGGGGAACTGTGGACTTGTGTTGCCTTGCATGTACACATGGTACATTCTGAACCCTGGGTGGATAGCTGAGTTTTTTTTTGACTGTGTGTTCTCTGGTCGGATAACTGAGTGGTGGTCGGATGTGTTGCCTTGCATGTACACATGGTACATTCTGAACCCTGGGTGAATAGCTGAGTTTTTTTGACTGTGTGTTCTCTGGTCGGATAACTGAGTGTTGGTCGGATGTGTTGCCATGCATGAACATATTGTACATTCTGAACCCTGGGTGGATAGCTGAGACTTTTTTATTTGGCCGTGTGTTCTCTGGTCGGATAACTGAGTGGTGGTCGGATGTGTTGCCGTGCTTGAACATATGGTACATTCTGAACCCTGGGTGGATAGCTGAGTCTTTTGTTTTACTGTGTGTTCTCCAGATGGATAACTGAGTGGTGGTCGGATGACTGCGCACTGTGTTTGATTTAGATGGGCTGTGGTTGTACAGATGATGAGCCCTGCGGTTACACGATCGAGCCCCTCTCGCCTACACCGACAGCACTCTGCTAGTTTGGGGGCGAATGCCAAATATTTTGTTTATAATACAAGGACACACGTCCTACCAAACATGTGAGCGTGTCCTAGAGTGCTTTTGCAACCCAGTCCCAAGACTTGTGTGTTCCGGACCGTTCGCTGTGCAATTCAAAAAAATGTTCACCGGTTCTACGGACAGTGTGATCTGTGTATCGTGGAACAATAAACTGTAGTGCCTAGACTATTTCTGAGTGTTTCTCTGTCCAAATACATTCAACTAGGGCCCTTGTGTGAGGACCAGAGCAATGTTTATGGTTTGAAGAAATGTTGTCTCCTTGCAATAAACTAAAATACTTTCAAGCCTATGTGTGTGAATGCCGTGTGTAATACTTTCAGGTTCATTGAATCACCTAGTAAATAACAGCCGAGACACACAATTGCCGTGTACACTTTCCAGACAAGGGTCTTTTGTTAAAATGGGCAGAGGGTGCCTACGACCTGATGTGCCATAAACACACGGTGAAGAAAAAGAAAGAAGTCTCCCTGTGTCAGTGAGGCAACAGTCGAACACGGGGCTTTTCAACTGCCCTCTCGGATAACTAAGTGGTGGTCGGGTGACAGAGCACTGTGTTTGATTTAGATGGCCTGTGGCTGGACAGAGGATGAGTGCCGCAGTAGGACGAGCAGGGCTTAGTTGCCTACATCAACAGCACTCTGCTAATTCAGGGGCAAATACCTATGCCAAACATTTTGTTCATAATACAAAGACACACGTCTTACATAAACATGTGAGTGTGTCCTAGGGTGCTTTTGCAAACCCAGTCACAACACCTGTGTGTTTTCCGGACCATTCGCTTTGTAATTCAATAAATTGTTCACCGGTTCAGCAGACAGTGTGATCTGTGTGTGTTGTGTACAATAAACACTTGTGCCTTGACTGTATCTGAGAGTGTTCTGTGCCCAAATGCTTTCGACTAGGGTCCTTGTGAGAGGACCAGAGCAATGTTTGCGTATTGAACAAATGTTGTCTCCTTGCAATAAACTAAAATACTTTCAAGCCTATGTGTGACGCCGTGTGTGATACTCTCAAGCTCACTGATTCACCTAGTAAACAAGAGCCGAGACACACGATTGCCATGTACACTTTCCGGACAAGGGTCTGATCTTTTTTTTAATAAAAATGGGCAGAGGGTGCCTATGACCTGATGCACCTTGTGTGACACACATAAATACATGGTGAAGAAAAAAAAGAACTCTCTGTGTCAGTAAGGCAACAGTCAAACACAGGGCTTTACAATTTGTAAACGTGTTTATTTCATTTACAATACACGGACACAAGTCATGGCTTTCATTTGTGATACACAGAAACACATTGTGTTTCGACACAGCACACAGTTTTACTGAGCAAACACCAAGACATCGTTCATGGACATCATTGTCGGAGTGTCAAACACATGCATGTTAATCGAAGACACTACCAAGGAGATGAACTCCCGGTTGATTTCAGGGATGCTAGTGTCCCTGCACATTTATTCCAGCTGCCTAATCATGGCATTGGTGTCTTTGCTGTTCAGCCAGAACTCTGCATGCTCTTCGGGCATCAGTTGACCATATTGCATGAGTACGTTTAGCGCGGGCATGACACGAGTGATCCTGCTGTTGTAAGAGGGCAGCAGAGTCACAGAGCGTAGATCGTGGATCTTAGGTCAACATATATGTCAATATATAGGTCGACATATAGGTCAACATATATGTCAACATATAGGTCGACATATAGGTCGACATATATGTCAACATATAGGTCAACATATAGGTCGACATATAGGTTGACATATAGGTCGACATATATGTCAACAAATATGTCAACATATAGGTCGACATATATGTCAACATATAGGTCGACATATAGGTCGACATATATGTCAACATATAGGTCGACATTTACGTCGACATTTTGGTCGACATATATGTCAACATATAGGTCGACATATAGGTCGACATATATGTCAACATATATGTCAACATATATGTCAACATATAGGTCGACATATAGGTCGACATATAGGTCGACATGTATGTAAACATATAGGTTGACATATAGGTCGACATTTTATAAAAATGGGCAGAGGGTGTCTATGACCTGATATACCTTGTGTGACACACATAAATACATGGTGAAGAAAAAAAAAGAACTCTTTGTGTCAGTAAGGCAACAGTCAAACACAGGGCTTTACAATTTGTAAACGGGTTTATTTCATTTACAATACACAGACACAAGTCATGGCTTTCATTTGTGATACACAGAAACACATTGTATTTTGACACAGCACACAGTTTTACTGAGCAAACACCAACACATCGTTCATGGACATCATTGTCGGAGTGTCAAACACATGCATGTTAATCGAAGACACTACCAAGGAGATGAACTCCCGGTTGATTTCAGGGATGCTAGTGTCCCTGCACATTTCTTCCAGCTGCCTAATCATAGCATTGGTGTCTTTGCTGTTCATCCAGAACTCTGCATGCTCTTCGGGCAGCAGTTGACCATATTGCATGAGTACGTCTAGCGCGGGCATGTCACGAGTGATCCTGCGGTTGTAAGAGGGCAGCCGAGTCACGGAGCGTAGATCGTGGATCTTAGGTCAACATATATGTCAACATATAGGTCGACATATAGGTCGACATATAGGTCAACATATAGGTCGACTTATAGGTGCACATATAGGTCGACATATAGGTCGACATATATGTCAACATATAGGTCGACATATAGGTTGACATATAGGTGCACATATATGTCAACATATAGGTCGACATATAGGCCGACATATATGTCAACATATAGGTCGACATATATGTCAACATATAGGTCGACATAAAGGTCGACATATAGGTCAACATATAGGTCGACATAGAGGTCGACATATATGTCAATATATAGGTCGACATATAGGTGCACATATAGGTCAACATATAGGTGAACATATAGGTCGACATATATGTCAACATAGAGGTCGACATATATGTCAACATATAGGTCGACATATAGATCGACATATATGTCAACATATATGTCAACATATAGGTCGACATATATGTTGACATATAGGTCGACATATATGTCAACATATAGGTCGACATATAGGTCGACATTTTTTAAAAATGGGCAGAGGGTGCCTATGACCTGATACACCTTGTGTGACACACAAATACATGGTGAAGAAAAAAAAAGAACTCTTTGTGTCAGTAAGGCAACAGTCAAACACATGGCTTTACAATTTGTAAACGGGTTTATTTCATTTACAATACACGTACACAAGTCATGGCTTTCATTTGTTATACACAGAAACACATTGTGTTTCGACACAGCACACAGTTTTACTGAGCAAACACCAACACATCGTTCATGGACATCATTGTCGGGGTGTCAAACACATTCATGTTAATCGAAGACACCACCAAGGAGATGAACTCCCGGTTGATTTCAGGGATGCTAGGGTCCCTGCACATTTCTTCCAGCTGCCTAATTATAGCATTGGTGTCTTTGTTGTTCATCCAGAACTCTGCATGCTCTTCGGGCAGCAGTTGACCATATTGCATGAGTACAACTAGCGCGGGCATGACACGAGTGATCCTGCTGTTGTAAGAGGGCAGCAGAGTCACGGAGCGTAGATCGTGGATCTTATCACCGAGTGCGGCGCGCGCCTTCTCTGTGACTTGTACCGCGGGAGGCTCTTTCCTGGCTGAAAGAAAGGACACAGAAAACGTGGGTCAGTAAAGAGTGACTGACGATCCGTCCCAGGGCTTGATTTCACTCTACATTTGTGTTTGCACTCACCAAACTTTCCCCGTGGTCCGCACGATGCCAGGTCTTCGTACAAACAGTAATCACTCTGACGCAGAGCCCAGATGAATCTCTCCGCTCGTTCCTAGGTCTCCAGGCAGTGTTCGATGACCTTGTGTATCATCTTAACCGGATTAGTTTTACGGTGGTAAGACCGCCGGAGTAGATCCTGACCATCGGGGTCTGTCGTCAGGACAGTATCCAGGAGGTCTCGAATGCTCACCAGCCTCTCCGCTATGTCATGCTTGTAACTCTGCAATTCCTGTGAATACATAATACAGACGTGAGCTGTGTTACTCGTGAACTGTGTTACATACTTTGTTGTATGTGTTGCAGTGCATTGTACATATGGAACACTCTGAACACTGGGTGGATAGCTGAGTCTAAGTTGGGATTTCTTTTGAGTGTGTGTTCTCTGGTCAGATAGACGTGCTGCGGGTTCGCTGGCCGGTCGGATAACTGAGTGGTGGTCTGATGACTGAGCACTGTGTTTGGAGCACTCTGTGTTCTGGACAGCTCGCTGTGTAATTCGATAAAATGTTCACCCGTTCTACGGACAGTGTGATCTGTGTATGAACAAATGTTTTTCTCCTTGCAATAAACTGAAATACTTTCAAGCGTACCTGTGATGTCATTTGTTACATATTTTCAAGCTCATTGGGTCACCTAGTAAATAAGAATCGAGACACACGATTGTAGTGTACCATTTATACAGTATCCAGGAGGTCTCGAATGCACACCAGCCTCTCTGCTATGTCATGCTTGTAACTCTGCAATTCCTGAGAATACATAATACAGACGTGAGCTGTGTTACTCGTGAGCTATGTTACTGTGGCCGTGTGTGTTCAATAAAATGTTCACCCGTTCTACGGACAGTGTGATCTGTGTATGGACAAATGTTTGTTCTTGCAATAAACTGAAATACTTTCAAGCATACTACGTGTGATGCCATTTGTTATATCTTTTCAAGCTCATTGGGTCACCTAGTAAATAAGAACTGAGACACACAATTGCAGTGTACAATGTTTACAGTATCCAGGAGGTCTCGAATGCACACCAGCCTCTCTGCTATGTCATACTTGTAACTCTGCAATTCCTGTGAATACATAATACAGACGTGAGCTGTGTTACTCGTGAACTGTTTTTACTTTGGCCGTGTGTGTTTGATAAAATGTTCACCCGTTCTACGGACAGTGTGATCTGTGTATGAACAAATATTTTTTTTTCTCCTTGCAATAAACTGAAATACTTTCAAGCGTACGTGTGATGCCATTTGTTACATCTTTTCAAGCTCATTAAGTCACCTAGTAAATAAGAATCGAGAAACACGATTGCCGTGTACAATTTTTACAGTATCCAGGAGGTCTCGAATACACACCAGCCTCTCTGCTATGTCATGCTTGTAACTCTGTAATTCCTGTGAATACATAATACAGACGTGAGCTGTGTTACTCGTGAACTGTGTCATTTTTGGCCGTGTGTGTTGCAGTGCATTGTACATATGGCACATTCTGAACACTGGGTGGATAGCTGAGTATAAGTTGGGTGTTCTTTTGACTGTGTGTTCTCTGGTCAGATATACGTGCCGCGGGTTCGCTGGCCGGTCGTATAACTGAGTGGTGGTCTGATGACTGAGCACTGTGTTTGGAGCACTGTGTGTTCTGGACAGCTCGCTGTGTAATTCAATAAAATGTTCACCCGTTCTACGGACAGTGTGATCTGTGTATGAACAAATGTTTTTCTCCTTGCAATAAACTGAAATACTTTCAAGCGTACCTGTGATGTCATTTGTTACATATTTTCAAGCTCATTGGGTCACCTAGTAAATAAGAATCGAGACACACGATTGCAGTGTACAATGTTTACAGTATCCAGGAGGTCTCGAATGCACACCAGCCTCTCCGCTATGTCGTGCTTGTAACTCTGCAATTCCTGAGAATACATAATACAGACGTGAGCTGTGTTACTCGTGAGCTGTGTTACTGTGGCCGTGTGTGTTCGATAAAATGTTCACCCGTTCTACGGACAGTGTGATCTGTGTATGGACAAATGTTTTTTCTCCTTGCAATAAACTGAAATACTTTCAAGCATACTATGTGTGATGCCATTTGTTGCATCTTTTCAAGCTCATTGGGTCACCTAGTAAATAAGAACCGAGACACACAATTGTAGTGTACAATGTTTACAGTATCCAGGAGGTCTCGAATGCACACCAGCCTCTCTGCTATGTCATACTTGTAACTCTGCAATTCCTGTGAATACATAATACAGACGTGAGCTGTGTTACTCGTGAGCTGTGTTACTGTGGCCGTGTGTGTTCGATAAAATGTTCACCCGTTCTACGGACAGTGTGATCTGTGTATGAACAAATGTTTTTTTTTCTCCTTGCAATAAACTGAAATACTTTCAAGCGTATGTGTGATGCCATTTGTTACATCTTTTCAAGCTCATTGAGTCACCTAGTAAATAAGAATCGTGAAACACGATTGCCGTGTACAATTTTTACAGTATCCAGGAGGTCTCGAGTGCACACCAGCCTCTCCGCTATGTCGTGCTTGTAACTCTGCAATTCCTGAGAATACATAATACAGACGTGAGCTGTGTTACTCGGGAACTGTTTTACTTTGGCCATGTGTGTTCGATAAAATGTTCACCCGTTCTATGGACAGTGTGATCTGTGTATGAACAAATGTTTTTCTCCTTGCAATAAACTGAAATACTTTCAAGCATACTACGTGTGATGCCATTTGTTACATCTTTTCAAGCTCATTGAGTCACCTAGTAAATAAGAATCGTGACACACGATTGCCGTGTACAATTTTTTTCAGACAAGCGTCTGATCTTTTATAAAAATGGGCAGAGGGTGCCTATCACTCGATATGCCTTGTGTGATACGTGTAAGTAAGTGTCTCCGTGTCAACAGGGAGGCAACAGTCAAACACAGGGCTTTTCAATTCAGCGTGTTTATTCCATTTCCGATGCTCTATTCTACTAATGTATTTTTGGAATTCATGTCTTTTGTTCAACTTGTATGATTAAAAAGATTTCACAAATCATTGATAGTTTGACTTTTTAATGTTTTCACAGAAGTGTATACAACTGAAATGTTTTAAAATTTTTAAAAACTTTACAAGTATTGCTCTTGTAACAGTCTGTAGAAAGGAGATGAAGTGTGCATCATGTGAAGGGAACCTGTTCTCCAGTCCCATTGACCAGGCCTTGGTCCACTGTAACAGTGAGGATTGCCACCTCGGGGGGGGCTGGCATTGCAGTTGTGTTGAAGAATAAGTTTGACGGAAAGGCGAGTTACCGAAACATAGTCATACTGTTTTAGAACTTCCATCAACATCCGCAGTCTCATTCTAACATATTATCTTCAGCATCAGGGAATAGTTCCAACCTAACAGAGTCATACTGTTTCAGGCCTTCCATCACTTTGAACATTGTATCTATTCTGCTTGCTATGTTTGGTGCCGGACCATAACAATACAGATTACGACACATAATCCACCTATTAGCGGTAAACTCCACATCATCTGTTACACCTTTTACAAAAGATTCACCTGCTTCCAATGTATAACATAGTAAAGATGGTTTTAAAGGGTTAAAAATGTATCCATTTGTACGTCCATTGTCCAGCTTCCACTCGTGTGTCAACATGTCATCATGTAGTTGATGAATCTGTGTTAAGCTCTGCATTGGTTTCTTCGGGGCTGACACGTGTCACGTTGTCCGAAAGACGTTTCCTGACAGATTTCAGCATTTTTTCAGTCACAAAGTGGTTTGTCGCAGGGTACACAAATTCAAACAAGTCTGAATGTTGGCTACGTAGATCTGAGTGGTTTAAATACACTGAACCCATTCACTGTCCAAACCACAAATGCCAATTTTTACAACCTAATGCCATTCGTTGTTCAACCCACAAACGCCAATTTGTTCAACCGGTCGGATAGACGCGCTAAGGGTTCGCTGGCCGGTCGGATAACTGAGTGGTGGTCGGATGACTGAGCACTGTGTTTGGAGCACTGTGTGGTCTGGACAGCTCGCTGTGTAATTCGATGAAATGTTCACCGTTCTACGGGCAGTGTGATCTGTGTATGAACAATTTTTTTTTCTCCTTGCAATAAACTGAAATACTTTCAAGCGTACGTGTGATGCCATTTGTTACATCTTTTCACGCTCATTGAGTCACCTAGTAAATAAGAACCAAGACACACGATTGCCGTGTACAATTTCTTTTTCAGACAAGCGTCTGATCTTTTATAAAAATGGGCAGAGGGTGCCTACCACTCGATATGCCTTGTGTGATACGTGTAAATAAGTGTCTCCGTGTCAGCAGGGAGACAACAGTCAAACACTGGGCTTTTCAATTCAACGTGTTTATTCCATTACCAATGCACAGATACACGTCGTGACTTTCATTTGTGATACACAGATAGACATCGCTGTACCTCTGATGCACACAAGCGTCTCAGCCTCTCACCGTGGGCTCCATTGGGACTCGTGAAACCCCCTGTGAATGGTGGCGGGTCATTTTGACCCGAGGGCTGCGGCAGGCAGGGAAACTTCACTGTGGTGGGTCATTTTGACCCGAGGGCAGCGGGAGGGTTGGGCATAGACTGTCATCTGCTGCCAAATTAGGATACTTCCTGCATGAAACCAAATGCATCCACGATGGACACAGCTTCCCTTTGCTTTCTCGGCTAGTGGACTACCTTAAAGCTTTCTGTGAGAGATATGTAACAACGTGGTTTTAGACAAAAAGTTTGCTTGGCTAAAACAGGTTTGCTCTCTTGAGCTGAACCCTTCTGCTGTACCCCTTCTGCTGTACCTGGTTGTCAGTATGAAAGTAATAACGCTAATCTCTGTTGTTCTCTAGGTGTGAGGCGGGCTGATGCTACTGCTGCTGCTGCTGTAGCATTTACCATTTCTTCAAGAACGAGTGTCTGGACACGGTCTACCACTGCCCTGTCTGCAACGCTTCGCTGGTTGTAATGAGGAGGTGAAGTGCAGCGGCCATACGAACCCTGACCCGTGAATGCTTACTATGCTCCTATTCAATTTTGATTTTTGTTGTTGTTGAACGTGTATGAATAAAAGCTACCGGACTCTGGGAAACTGGTTCCTTGTCATTTATTAGCACAGATAACACAGGTAACACGGGTCGATTCACATCACACACACACACACACACACACTCTCTACATCGCTTTGACAATTGAAAGGAAAGAAAGAAAGGTGAAAGAATTGAGAAACATAGAGGGTAGTCGCACAGTCACACAGGGGCATATACTGATATTTGTACGATTTTCCCTTGTGTTGTGCAGTGTATTATTCAGTCCAAAGAACTAAGCTCTATGCCCCCACTGTTTCGAGTTCCTTACATGATGCCAGATTGTGAATTGTAAGGATTTCTACAGTACTCTCGTGCTGAGGAGTGTGTGACAACCGCATCCGGAGGGTCTCTGTGAACGTCCGCGGGGATCCTTTCCCACTTCCCCTTGAGGACGGTCGAAGTCAGCACCATGGTCACCACGTACATGATGTAGATTATGATGTTGAACACGGCGATAGCGCACTCCATGTTATGCATCCTCTGCGCGTCTGTGATCAGAGGT
>JACXGM010019957.1:0-18096 GCA_016801145.1 Umbra pygmaea | reverse complement strand
AGACAAGCTGCGGATTAAACGCACATCCAGGTTTACCACGCACACTCAAAGGCACAGCCCACTAAGACCACTGAATCTGAACCATAGACCTTATATATACGATCTGAACATGCTTCACACCAGTAGTGATCTAAAACAAGCAAGCAGTAATAATTAACAAGTATTAACAGGCCTGGCGCCAGGATGAAGTGTGTCTGTTTATCTCCCCCTGCAGGAATACAAATACAGTACATGCACTAAGCCCAGTTAAGAACATTTAAGGCTAGGGATGGGCCGATACCACTTTTTATGGAACGAGTACAAGTACAGAGTATTTCATTTTGGGTACTTGCTGATACGAGTACCGATAGGAGTACTTTTAAGAACTATGCCAAATGTCACATATAAAATCTGCTATTTCTTAGATGTTTATCAGCCAATTCAAATATAAAAAAGTAAATATTCCTACATATCCAGAAGAACATCATTTACATTGCAGTTCAAGAATGTGTAATATTTATTAGATGTCAATCATTTATGTCTCCTTCCCTAATTAAGTGAGAGAAACACATTTGTAAACGCGAACACAATAGACGTTTGTGTTCGTATTTGCCCTAACTAAGCATTGCAGAAGTTTTGTGTAAGATGAAAATGTCTGTTTGAAGTGATTTTCTCCAAAACAGGGATAATTACCTAAACATATTATTCTGTTAAGGTATTTTATTGTTTTATTATAATTGGTACACAATTAGCTGTACTATCAATGTAATCTATTGAACAAAATATAAATAGGCTATATCGTATTTCCTTTAAGTTATATTTCTTAACGTTAGTATGTCAGAACTCAGAAATACCACTATTTTGTTCACCCAGAAGTTTTGCAAACTACCAACATTTGTTTTTCCTTGCTGAAGGTGGCTTTCAGAGGCTAGATACTCATGCCGTTTTCTACAGTTACAAACTTACAGTATGCACCGAATTGCATCCTTCATTTTTTCCTGTACTTAAATGTACTGGTATCGGCATCGGCCCATCCCTAGTTAAGGCCCTGCTAGTAAAAATATATAAAAATCCTTTAAACTCACCAGAGCTGCTCATTATTTGAAAACGAAGTCCGTCCTCCTTTCTCTTTTAAAAATACTTCTATGACGCGGTTGTACAGCACATCTTTGCGTTAACTTAACGATTAAGTTCCAATAAAAGATATTGCCCAGTGCTGATAGTCGATCCTGCCCAGTCCTATGTTCGCCACCAAAGTTACTTCTTCACCTCCATCTGCCATTCTGCTAAAAGTAAAAACTCTAAGAATCCAAAAATTGAAAGTTTAAAGAAATCGGAGAAGGCAGAGCTAAGCTGGGAGAGCTAAGCTAGTTCTTGTTCGGATGGTGAACTTTTATTGCTGAACTTTATTGAACTGCCCCTCCTATCAGCAACAGAAACGATGCTGACATAAGGCTAGGCCTGCAGAAATGCTTTACTTGCTCAAAGAACACACCCAACATGGTAAAGTCGAAATCTGATTGGTTAAAAATATGACAATTAACAACATGGTTCGGATGGGCTTCAATAGCAGACGGAATTCACTCGGAATTCTGAAGGCCCTAGTCTACCCGGAGACAACACAGATGAAAAAATCTTATTGAATAAAAGCTTTCAATTATATGAGCTGCGCTAAAAGCAAGGCAACTGAAAAGAACGTACTGTAGCAATGAAATCACCAAATAGACTAATTTAAATACATTTTGTAAAATATATATGGTGTTAATGAAAAAATATATTAAAGAAGGCCTTGCAGGCCCTGACGGCCCACCACTGTGTGACTATGACTATAATTAAATGTATAAAATGCAATATTGTTGACGAATAAAAACAACACTAAATGTGTTTTACAAAATAAAAACAATGCTAAAATATCTCTTCATTTTCGTTGACCGAAATAATGGTATAACATTTTGTTTTGTCTTGTTTAGGCAGACTATTATTATTATTTTACAGTATATCTGTTTCATGTGTCTCACTTCATGGGCTGCATCAGGTCGCACTGCACAGACGCAGGCGATGTCACTTCCTTAATCCACACTTGCAGCATTACTTAGAAGATGCAGCTGCGGTGAGTGAGCGTAAATGACAACAAACAGAATTAAGTCTGACAGAGAAAGAGACAGATGGCCGCCACCCAGTTTTTATTTATTTTATTGTAATTTATGTGTGTGTACTTTTAACATTTTTAAAAGAAAATGTGAGTTTTGTCTATATTACTAGGTACTTCTAATATACTGCTGGGTTAAATAGAATTGCATTACTAAAAAGAGACTAAAATACAATTTTCATTGACTAAAACTAGACTAAAATGTCATCAGTTTTCGTCGACTTAAACTAGACGAAAATAGTAATGGATAATTCTGTCTAAAAATTAGACTAAAATGCTCAGACTTTTAGTTCACTGAAACTTGACTAAACAAAAAAAAGAGTATGAACGTGACTAAAACTAATAAAAACTAAAATGACTGCTTAACACAAAGACTAGATTAAAACTATAATTAAAATAGGCCGCCAAAAACAACACTAGTTGTTACACAGAAACTACTAGAAGCATTTCCAGGTAATCTCTACACATTCGAATGATTTGTTAAATATAATATTACCATGTAATAAAGTAGAAACAGGCAGTTTTTGCACTTTGCAGCACTGATTCATGGTTGTTACACAGAAACTACCAGAAGCATTTCCAGGTAATCTCTGCACTTTTGAATGATTGTTTTAATTTAATATTACCATGTAATAAAATAAAAACAGGCAGTTTTGCATTTTGCCGCACTGATTCATGGTTGTTACACAGAAACTACCAGAAGCATTTCCAGGTACTCTTCACATTTGAATGATTCTTTTAATATAATATTACCATGTAATAAAATAAAAAAAGGCAGTTTTGCTACATTGATTCATGGTTGTTACACAGAAACTACCAGAAGCATTTCCAGGTAATCTCTGCAGCTTTGAATGATTGTTTTAATATAATATTACCATGTAATGAACTAAAAACAGGCAGTTTTGCATTTTGCTGATTCATAGACCTGTCATGATAACAGGTTTTGCTGGACGATACATTGTCCCAGAAATTATTGCGGTAAATTATAATATTTTTGTTCAGAGACTATTTTCATCTATTCTAATGATAATGGCATAATAATGCAGGAACACCTTTTCAAAGATAAATAAACTTGTATTTCTAAAGAATATTTATCACTGGAACAGGAAAACATTTTAAATATCCACAATAAATGAACAAAATAATCAAAAACAATAAATAAAATGGAAATTAAAAACCACACACAACCAAAACGAAGTTTATTTGGTAGAGAAAGACGAGGAAAACAAACAAGCATGCAAACGCAAATTATTTTGGCCATAAAAATGATTGAGTTCTTATTTATTTATATCATGCGATTAATTGATTTATTGCATATTGTAACAGTCCAACTGATTCATGGTTGTTACACAGAAATTACCAGAAGCATTTCCAGGTAATCTCTACACCTCTGCTATTCTAATATCACCATGAAATTAAATAGAAACAGGTAGTTTTGCATTTTACAACACTGATTCATGGTTATTACACAGAAACTACCAGATGTGTTTCCAGGTAAAAAGTCACAAGATTAAACATGTAAATACTGTTTTCAAGTGTTACCTTAACACAAAAGGGAAATATTTGGAACATAAAGGGTGGATGAATTTCAGCATTATAATATGGTAATTACCAATTTAATATTCCAAGTTTTATCTAATTTGGAAGGTATTACGCTGATAGTAGCCTATAATACTGTGAAAACACCAACATATATTACCCCATTATTGTCGTGTTATACAATATTAATATAACTATATTACCAGTACACAGATAGACATATGGTTATCATTAAACTCTTTCCTAGTTATTACATTGGTAATTGCATGTTATTACACCTTATTACCCCAGTATTACATCTTATTACTGTGATGTATTACCCAGCTATTACTTTGGTAATTACCTCTTTAATATCACACTGTTACCCCACTGTTACCATCTTATTACCATGCTGTAATGTAAAGTGCTACCTAATTGGGTAGTATAAATTATTTATCCTTTAGTGGGGTTTGGCAAAATTGTGTTTAGAATGGAAGTTTGGGTTCTAAAATGACTAGAGTGATTGATTGACCAGCTCATCTTCTACAGGACGATGACATCTTACTCCATGGCAGGGCTATTCAACTCTGATCCAGGAATGTCAAAACACTGGATTTCCTTTTGTACTGCTAATCGGGGACTGATTCATACCAGGTGAGTACAAACACAACCATCAACGTGTTTCAGCCCTCATGGATCAGTGTTGAATGGACCCACACTATGGCATTTCTGAACTTGCTTAAGGTGCATGTTCAAAGTGTTTTTTTTTACTGGACTAGCCACAAATAAAGGGCATGTGAGCAACATTATTTAAGAATAAGAATACGTTATAGCTATAGTACAGGACATTTACATATAAATTAAGGTATGTTACTTTCAAGCACTTGCCAAACCAGTTCACACAATGCTTATAAAGCCTATTCCTGCCAGGTCAATCTCTGTATTTGGTAGGGTAACACTTTATTTTGAGAGTCCAAAAAGTGTATCTGTAGATGCTCTACATATTATCTGCAGACTATCAACGACATTTTAACAAACTATCTACTAACCCTAACCTTAACCCTTCCCCGAATGCTAAACCTAACCTTAACCATTACCCTAAAACATATTCTAAATTTACCCCTACCCTTAAACTACACAATTAGTTGCTTATCAACAGAGAGTTTGTTGATAGTTTGTTGATAGTCATATCATCAACAAACTATCTGTAGAGCACCTACAAATGGAATTTCAGACTCTCCAAATAAAGTGTAACCTTTGGTAGTATACAGAGTTTTAAAATCTGATGTCTGTGGCAACATTCCTGTGCTGGCACACCAGCCGTAATGTGTTTTTTTACATCAACCAGCAATGATTGGTTTACCAGAGCTGAAGAGGGGAGCAACCGTTGAGAAAGGAAGGAGTAGTCTAAAGTTACAGCAACTAAGAGTATGGTGGAGCCTACTGTGGAAAAACCCAAGAAGTGTCTTAAAAAAAAATGTCTGATGCTCCAGATGAAAAAGTAACTTGATATTCAGATGAAGAATTACAGTTTTAAAGAGAAAGCGATCTATGTGTAGGCTTATGTCATAGCAAAAATACATCTTCACATTACTCCTCTACATTTCAGAAGCAGGTTCAAGCAAACATTCAAATTTATAAATCCCACATTTTGTGTAGAAATGTAATAAATTGCTGACAAAATTAACACTGGTGAGTACGCACAAGTCTGTGCGTAAACTATGCGTATGCACCAGTGTTAATTTAGTCATACTTCTTTTGACTTTTTATCAATGAATGTGAAAGACAAAAGCAGTGTATCACCACATTATGTAATAACTTGACAATTTTTATTTAAATTTTCACTTCATTATGTACTAAAACCGCATTTTGTAATAAACATCTTGAACGCAATATGTAATAAGATTAGAAAATTGTCCAGAAGACCGGGGTTAACACCCCTACTCTTACGAATAGTGCCATGGGATCTTTAGTGACCACAGAGAGTCAGGACACCCATTTTATCGTCTCATTCGAAAGACGGCACCCTACGCAGGGCAGATGTCCCCATCACTACCCTGGGGGATTGGGAATCCTTTCCAGGGACTAACCAGGCAAAACCAGCAGTGCAATACATTGCTCTATGCTGCTGGCTTAATCTATGCCACACATCGCTGGACCAGACTCCATCTCAAAACTAGCCTGAACCTTAAAAAACTGTTGAATTAGGACTTAAGATAAAACTGTTCATCAACGCTTTTAGTTAAGTCATTACAGTCCTTCAAAAACAAATTTAAACTTGTAGATTTTAACATCTAGATTTTAACTACATTACAATATAATTAGGGCCCAAGCCAACGGCGAAGGCCCTATTGTTTTTCTAAAGATTATTATTAGGGCCCAAGCCAACGGCGAAGGCCCTATTGTTTTTCTAAAGATTATTATTAGGGCCCAAGCCGAAGTCAAAGGCCCTATTGTTTTTCAAATGATTATTAGGGCCCAAGCCAACGGCGAAGGCCCTATTGTTTTTCTAAAGATTATTATTATTAGGGCCCAAGCCAAAGGCGAAGGCACTATTGTTTTCCTTAAGATTATTCTTCTTATTATTATTATTTTCCTAACTTTTGGGGCCCTTACCGTGCTCGAAAACTCTTGAAAATTTGCACACGGGTCAGAACCCGCGGCCTTCAGAGCCGGGCTGAAGCTGGTACCCGGGCGTGGCAGGGGGGGCTCTACAGCGCCGCCTGGAACGGGATTCGAACACTTGTCCATATAACAAACATGCTTGCATGTAATAATATGACACTTGGTACACTTAAAGATCTCATCGGGCCGAACAACTTTTGTGCTCTAAGTTTTACGTCAGCCCAACAGGAAGCCAGTTATTATGCGTCGTTTATGGGTCGTTGTAAACGCCTCCTCTGGAATTTAAAGTACTTCTCCTAGGAATTTCATCCATTTGCCCCCAACGTCGGTGTGCATGAAGACGAGACATTGAGGATGCTAAATTACAAACAGATTTTTGATATCTCTAACGGTTTGGCCGTGGCGAGACAACAAATTTATTGCGAGAAAAGAAACACGAAACGTTATAACGTCCGCCCTTAATTTAACCGATCTTGATGAAACGACAGAAGTGTGTTTGTTCTAAGAGGACGATAAGATGGATGTAACTATTGCGAGTCAAAGTTATAGCGCCACCAACTGGCAGCAGGAAGTGTGTCACTTTCTAAATGCTTTTGGGAAAAGTGAGGTGTTTAGTTTTACCTACAGTAACGACACTCAGTATATAAATGTGTCTCATCGAGCCGGACAACTTTGTAATTTACAGACATTAGCTTCGACCAACAGGAAGTCAGATATTTTGGTGAAAGTCAGGGCTGGTGTCTCTGCTTATGTGGGTGTGAGTTTGCCTCCCTGTAAACTGTCCCAAAATTATACATAGGGTTATACTGCCCTCTTGTGTCCAAAATTAGACTACTAGAGTAGGCAAGAGGAGGTAATCTGCACTTTTGCCTCCAGGGCAGGACATCGTAATATCAATTCAATACACTTCTATTTTTTCATACCTTTTTCATCGTAGTTTCTTATTCTCCAAGACAAATTTCATAAAATGCCTTGGATTACCATTGGATTATTTTAAACTATACTTGTAAGAACATAATAAATGCGCAGTGTTGTTACCGGTTGCTACGACAACACAAACAAACTTTTGCTAGTACGCATGTCCATTTACATTTATGGTCTTCTCTGAAAATAAAGTGTGAGTTGACAATCACTGTTTGTGTTGTTTTTAAGGTAACATTATTTTGTCGGCTATAATACATCAGGAGCATGATGAAGTATAAACGATAACATAATATATGCTTCCCAATACTATAGCGTTATACATTTCTGTACATGACAAAATGAAAGCGCAAGTTAATATCACAGTCATCATAAATGTCCAAGGGTTGTCATTTTAAACGAAGAACGTGTTGCAGACGCAAAACAGGCAGCCGCATCTCGTTCGTCCAATGATTTGTTCCAAATGTCATCTTCAATTCTCCAAGTTGTACGTACAACGACCTGATGGTAAAGCGAACATCAAATGTGCTTAGCATAAGAGAATTATAACCCCAAATTATGGACAACGTTTTATTCTTTTATATTTCCGTAGCCAGGATTTCAAGGATGCTACGTCATCGAAGTCCGTCGAAGGACTGTTCCAATGTAAAGGATCCTCCGAATTTCAACCAAGGACTGAGTCCTTCATTCTGAGCATTTTCCATAGAGAGTAAAGGATGCATATGTGCATCCTTCTCGCTCCGATATCACCCACAATTTTGCGCAAAGCGGACATTAGTTGAGTCGGAGCAATTACGAGGCACTATACTTTCAAATATAAGTATCTTTAGTGTTTAACTTTACTGTACATTTGTTAAAACGGTAGTACATATAATTAAAGATTAACGTTTAAATGCCTGTACAAATTGCTACTGTCTACTGTTGAAATGCAGCGCCATAAGGCTGACATTTTCACTGATCCAATGACGTGCACTTGCTAGCCTGTTCCATTTACATGTTCTCCGAATGCTAAGGACCCTCGCCTAGCTTCTGAAGGACCTTAATAAATGACATTGTAGTCATTTGAGTTCAAATTTGTTTCTTTAATGAATTTTAATGGCTGAATATATGGACAGATTTAGGCTACATTTGTAATGTAAAGTCTACAATTGTATTCAATACTTGTATTCAAAAAAGTATAAGTAAATGTATTAAAAATTAAAAAAAAAACAATTAAACGAGATTGAAATGGCATATAGTGGCCTCTGGTTTATTGTATTACACAGACAATATTTATTTTACATTTGTAATATATAAAAAGTATTTGATACTAATTTTATCAAAGATAATGAGACAGGAAATAACCCAGCACATGAGTAAGACTGAACCCAGCAAGAGGGTTAATTTCACCCACTGGTTGGGTCAAACAAATGACCCAGAAATATGGGTTAAATGGTAAAACCCAGCACTTGGGTCAAACCAACCCAGCGTATGTTCTGTCCAATAGTGACCCAGCAAAGGGGTTAAGGTTGGGTTATTTTTTAACCCAGCAGATTTTAGAGTGTGCTATTACAACAGATTCATACATCAGATTATGTCTAATTCTAAAAACATTATCAGATATCAATTTGTGGGAATTTGTAATAATATCACATCGGATAGTAGGCTTATATGTTATATATTGTTCATCCAAAGCATCACTTAAATATTTTATATTTGTGTGTATTTAAATTAAACATTTAAGTTCTGGTCTATTATTTTCTCTTACTGTTATATAATGCAATGACATTACAAGGTTAAACTATTCCTGTTTTTCATTGCACGTTTTTCAATGTAAACTAATATTTCTGTTTTTATATAGCCTATTTAAACCTTTAAAAAATCTGGCATAACCTAAATATAGCATATAAAAATGTGTTTGAGGAAAACAAACCAAATCAAAAAAGTTGGAGAACTACTGCTTTATGGCACGTTTTGGATTTGTGGTCAGTGCAGAAAACAGCGCACGATTCTTGAATGGTTTTAAAGTTTAATTGAAATGCTTACAATGGAATGGATGAGGAATCGACATTTTTATTTCAAAACAAGTAGTCCTAAACCTGACATCAAGGAAGGTGAGGAACAACGAATTTCACACACATGGAAAAATGCTCTTTATTTGAATGAGTGAACGTGGCTCTTAAAAGGTAATCAAAGGCACCGGGGTTGCGGTGCCAGCGGCTTAAAGGCACCGGGGTTGCGGTGCCACCCGGCTTGGGCCCGCAATCGCTGCTCGCAGTTATATTTATTATTCTTCTCCTAACTTTTGGGCACTTTTGGGGCCCTTAACGTGCTCAAAAACTCTTGAAAATTTGTACACGGGTCAGAACCTGCGGCCATCAGAGCCGGGCTGAAGCTGGTACCCGGGCGTGGCAGAGGGGCTCTATAGGGCCCCCTGGAACGGGATTCGAACACTTATATATATACTCCATGTATCAAACACGCTTGCATGTAATAATATGAAACTTGGTACACTTATAGATCTCATCTAGCCGAACAACTTTCGTGCTCTATGTTTTACATCAGCCCAACAGGAAGCCGGTTATTATGAGTCATTTATGGGTCGTTTATGAGTCGTTGTAAACGCCTCCTCTGAATTTTAAAGTGCTTCTCCTAGCGAATTCATCCATTTGCCCCCAACGTCGGTGTGCATGAAGATGAGACATTGAGGATGCTAAATTGCAAACAGATTTTTGATATCTCTAACGGTTTGGCCCTGGCGAGGAAACAGATTCATGGCGAGAAAAGAAACACAAAATGTTATAACGTCTGCATACATTAACCGATCTTGATGAAACGACAGAAGTGTGTTCGTGCTAAGAGGACGATAAGATGAATGTAACAATTGCGAGTCAAAGTTATAGCGCCACCAACTGGCAGCAGGAAGTGTGTCACTTTCTAAATGCTTTTGGGAAAAGTGGGGTGTTTAGTTTTACCTACAGTAACGACACTCAGTATATAAATGTGTCTCATTGAGCCGGACAACTTTGTAATTTACAGTCATTAGCTCCGACCAACAGGAAGTCAGATATTTTGGTGAAAGTCAGGGCTGGTGAATGTGGCTCCCTGTAAACTGTCCCAAAATCATACATAGGGTTATACTGCCCGCTTGTGTCCAAAATTAGACTACTAGAGTAGACAAGAGGAGGTAATCGGCTATTTTACCTCCAGGGCAGGACATCGTAATATCAATTCAATACACTTCTATTTTTTCATATCTTTTTCATCGTAGTTTTTTATTTGCCAAGACAAATATCATAAAATGCCTTGGATTACCATTGGATTTTTTTAAACTATACTTGTAAGAACATAATGAATAGACAGTGTTGTTACCGGTTGCTACGACAACACAAACAAACTTTTGCTAGTGCGCATGTCCATTTACATTTCCGGTCCTCTCTGAAAATAAAGTGCGAGTTGTCAATCTGTTGTCAATCTGTTGTCAATGTGTTGTTTTTAAGGTAACATTATTTTGTCGGCTATAATGTATCAGGAGCATGATGAATTATAGCCAATAACATAATATATGCTTCCCAATACTATATAATATTATACATTTCTGTACATGACAAAATGAAAGCGCAAGTTAATATCACAGTCATCATAAATGTCCAAGGGTTGTCATTTTAACCAAAGAACGCGTTGCAGACGCAAAACAGGCAGCCGCATCTCGTTCGTCCAATGATTTGTTCCAAATGTCATCTTCAATTCTCCAAGTTGTACGTACAACGACCTGATGGTAAAGCAAACATCAAATGTGTTTTATGCTAAAGAATTATAACCTCAAATTATGGACAACGTTTTATTCTTTTATATTTCCGAAGCCAGAATTTCAAGGATGCTACGTCATCGAAGTCCGTTCAAGCACTGTTCCAATGTAAAGGATCCTCCGAATTTCAACCAAGGACTGAGTCCTTCATTCTGAGAATTTTCCATAGAGAGTAAAGGATGCATATGTGTATCCTTTGCGCTCCGAAATCACCCACAAGTGTGCGCAAAGCGGACGTTAGTGGAGTCGGAGCGATTACGAGACACTATGCTTTCAAATATAAGTATCTTTAGTGTATAATGTTACTAGTAAAGATTAAAGTTTAAATGCCTGTACAAATTGCTACTGTCTACTATTGAATTGCAGCGCCTAATGTCAGCGCCTAAGGCTGACATTTTCACTGATGCAATGACGTGCACTTGCTAGCCTGTTTCATTTACGTGTTCTCTGAATGCTAAGGACCCTCGCCTAGCTTCTGAAGGACCTTAATAAATGATATTGTAGTCGTTTGAGTTCAAATTAGTTTCTTTAATGAATTTTAATTCCTGAATATATGGACAGATTTAGGCTACATTTCTAATGTAAAGTCTACAATTGTATTCAATACTTGTATTCAAAAAAGTATAAATAAATGTATTAAAAATGTTTAAAAAAACAATTAAACAAGATTGAAATGACATATAGTGGCCTCTGGTTTATTGTATTACACAGACAATATTTATTTTACATTTGTAATATATAAAAAGTATTTGTTACTAATTTTATCAAAGGCAATGAGAGAGGAAATAACCCAGCACATGAGTAAGACTTAACCAAGCAAGAGGTTTAATTTCACCCACTGGTTGAAGAATGACACAGAAATATGGGTTAACTCGTAAAACCCAGCACTTGGGTCAAACCAACCCAGCGTGTGTTCTGTCCAATAGTGACCCAGCGGTGGGGTTAATGTTGGGTTATTTTTTAACCCAGCAGATTTTAGAGTGTGCTATTATAACAGATTCATACATCAGATTATGTCTAATTCTAAAAACATTATCAGTTATCAATTTGTGGGAATTTGTAATAATATAACATCGGATAGTAGGCTTATATGTTTGATTGTTCATCCAAAGCATCATTTAAATATTTAATATTTGTGTTTATTTTAATTAAACATTTAAGTTCTGGTCTATTATTTTCTCTTACTGTTATATGATGCAATGACATTACAAGGTTAAACTATTCCTGTTTTTCATTGCACGTTTTTCAATGTAAACTAATATTTCTGTTTTTATATATAAACCTTTAAAAAATCGGGCATAACCTAAATATAGCCTATAAAAACGTGTTTGAGGAAAACAAACCAAATCAAAAAAGTTGAAGAACCACTGCTTTATGGCACGTTTTGGATTTGTGATCAGGGCAGAAAACAGCGCACGATTCTTGAATGGTTTGAAAGTTTAATTGAAATGCTTAAAATGGAATGGATGAGGAATCAACATTTTTATTTCAAAACAAGTAATCCTAAACCTGACATCAAGTAAGGTGAGGAACAACAAATTTCACACACATGGAAAAATGCTCTTTATTTGAATGAGTGAACGTGGCTCTTAAAAGGTAATTAAAGGCACCGGGGTTGCGGTGCCACCGGCTTAAAGGCACCGGGGTTGCGGTCCCACCCGGCTTGGGCCCGCAATCGCTGCTCGCAGTTATATTTATAAATTGTTCTTATATTTTAATTGTCTTTTCTTACAAAAGTGTTTATCTATCAATTATTTCTCTTTCATGAACTGTCTTTTAATCTCAAGTTAAGTAAAGCACCTTTGAACTGGCATTGTGTACTGTATGAAAACTGTGCTTTGAATGAAGGTATCGAGTTGCCTCAGAGACCTAATAAGTTGTAGTTGCATGGCCACTAATTGAAAGGCAACATGTTGAAAGGTATGATATTGGGTGTGAATAAAATTTCTCTGCAAAGCATTGGATTTAGAGTTGATCTAATCTGGAGCTTTATGTAGAGTAGCTTTTCAACTAAAAGTGTAAAAATAAAAGCTCAAAACATCATGCTAATGACATGTGCATTAGTAATGACAACACTCGCTAGCCTAGCAGATAATATTGATCTTAGTTTCAGACTATTTATCCTAGCTTTTATTTATCAAACAGTAGCCTACATTGGGAAATAGCTTAATTTAGCTGCCAATGTGAATTGCCATTTTAGTCTAATCAGTCCAATTAATCCAAACAATAGTTCAGCAAATATATATATCAACATTTAAGAAAATCTAAAAAAAATTGTTTTTTTGTTTTGGCAATTTAAGATTTTTCATAGGAGGGCCAGTTACCCCACTGGGGGTAGGGCAGTTTATGGTTTTGTTGAATTACTTTTCAAATTGTTTACAGAGGACACCACATGTTGCACAGCCTTTGCAATCTCCCCAAAATGTTCATACAAAATGTAATAAACATTAAAAAAATTTAATTCAATAGCTTTTGTATTGAACAATTTTTTTGCTATATCCAAAGGCTGTGGGTTTCCTCTCTGAACAACTTAAAAGTGATTTGAGGTTTCTAAGTGATTCAACAAACATTTTCCAACTTTCACATTTTTATAATAGAAAACATTCTCTCTAAATACCAAAGGATTGCTCTCTGAACAATTTGATAGTATTTTGAGGTTTCTAAGCCACATGATGAAAAGCTATTGAATTAATAACTTTGAGGTATGTAATTGATTGACGGTCCCTAACCTTAAACAGACAACTGTGTACTTCCTAGATACACTGAGCTGTAGTGTGGCTGAATCTGGGAAAACAGGACTGACATTTTTCTCTTGCATGTCTTTTAAAAGAATAAACTAAGTTCTATCATTTTATATCATTCTATCAACTGCTAATTTTTGAAAATATTGCTCTGCCTATTTATTATTTATTATTATTGCTGTATAAATTCAATAGCTTCACTGTTGTTGAGTCTATTTCTTCCAAAATCACTGAACACATCTAGGGCTTCCCCATCAACTTACTACAACTGCTAAATTTGAAAAGATTGCTCTGCCTATTTATTGTTGATGTGTGGAGGAAATTTGGAAGCAATAGACTCAACAAGAGTGAAGCTATTGAATTTATTCCAATTAAAATAAACAATAAATAGACAGAGCAATCTTTTTGAAAATTTAGCAGTTGTAGTAAGTTGATAGGGAGGCCCTAGATGTGTGTAGTGATTTTGGAAGCAATAGACTCAATAACAGTGAAGCCATTGAAATGTATGTTTGTATCAACTTTCGATTTTGCACTTTGTAGATGGTGCCTAGACGTTCGGCTGAAGGCAGAACGCTCACATTGCTGCACTTCATTTATCCACATTCTTTCGGATGAAAACCGTTTTGTAGCTTGTTGTCTACCTTACTAAGGTTAGATAGAGCTGCCTATTGTGTAATGAAAACGTTTCGCTAATTGAACCGCAAACCGCCAATCTGCCAATCTGCCAGTTTCTGTCTAACTTCACCGAGGTGCGGTAGGCTATAGCTACAGCCAGTGGCACTACGGAAGCCGTTCATTGCAGCGCATTAGTTTGAATTCAAGACGAGCACATTATTAATTAAATCGTTATTTCTATAAAACAATCTTTGTTATATCGATATAACAAATTAATAAGTCATAAAATAATAGAAAAATCTATTAAAACGATCTTTGTTATATCGATATAACGAATTAATAAGTCATAAAATAAAATAAAATCCATGGCCGTTCTCGGCTTCCGTAGAAATCATACCGACAGCGAGCATTTAACGTTTCCCATCACTGAAACAGAAGACTTCAGTCTAGGACGAGCTTACTGTGCACTCTCGCAAAAACTCACATTATAATCTCGGTGTATGGGCTAAAAAGCCAAAATTCAAAATGATTCTCTTGTTTACATTCTCTTGTTTACAAAAAATACATTATATAGCCCCACCCGCAGACACGTGATGTTGTTTGAAGTTAAAAGAAATAAATGTGCTACAGAATATTATATTATGTAAGTCAAACAGTGCCACACTAATAAATATTTTTTTAACAAAGGCGTTTTCCAAAATTATATTCAATAAGGCCTATACCGCATACCATAACCTGAAATTCCCTTTCATTTACCTGCATAGTTTTATTTCATACTTCTCATGTGAGCATGCAATTGTAGCAGTAGTTAGATTCACTATAACCTGTCCTGCACTTGAAATGTAGCCTACTGTTGGTATTATAGTACTTTCTAAAAAAGCATAATAAATCTGTATAGTATGAAAGCGTTTCATCAAAGTAACAGGTGATTCAAAACAAGTTGCTCTGCTTAATTACATGTACTCTCACTGTGTCATTAATTGACTCGCTCTGCTTAATTGACTCGCTCTGCTCTGCTTAAGTGCTTAACATGTGCAATAGCCTTTCTGAAAAAAAGGCTATAGCACATGTCATTTAATTGACTCGCTCTGCTTAATTACATGTTAAACAACATTTTTAATTTGTATTACATGGATATTACTTAACAGTTAAATACAACCCGGCAGTTGTAATTATATTGGCATTCGAGCAACAACAGGTGACACCTGAAGCTTAATATTAGGAATAATTTTATAGCGGCTGAATCCAGAAAATCAGCATGATTTGAGTCGGATCAGATACATTTTTCTCTTGTCAATCACCCTTTTACTTGTGTATTTGTTTCTGATTACTTCTTCCAACAGCGAGGTAAAGCATCAAACAAATTGGTTTAATTAAAATCAGTGAGTGTGATAGTTATGAAGGAAGGAAATAAAAATGTTTAAAAATTTAGATTAGTCGATTGTAAAGAGAGATCAGTCGAGTCTTGGTCGACCAAAGGAATTTTTAGTCGGGGACAGCCCTACATTTTTCTCTAATCTGAATATAGTCCCGTAATATTAATAATAGATACTGCATTTCCCCTAATATAAAATGTCGAAAATATGGTAGTTATTTAATGAGATATCTAGAAATATTGTGTGTTTCTCAACCAAACTCTTGTCTTTTCGTTCAATGTTGTAATGCGCTTGATAGCTAAAACAGTATTCAGCCAAATCCATTCCAAATTGTCCCAACAGATATTGCTTGTTTTTCTCTGTATCCCTCACTTATCCAAATTCATGACTAGGTGTAGGCTACTATTTAAAGGGGGAACAATAACAAATATCTATAATTTGAAGTAATTTCACTGTCAAACATTAGGTAGCTCTCAGGTAGAGCAGTGTGGAGCATGTACGTGTGCTATGGAAGGTTATGCTTGCGCTTGATACAAACTTGTAAAATAACATAATAAATATAGATATTTGCCATTGGCAATGCAAATGCAAACTGTACAGTATATACTGTAACAGCAGTATCTTCTACACTATCCATAAAATAACTGAAAATGTACTGGTAATTTGTTGCTAGTTCAATTCACATTATTTTACAGACAGTTCCTTCAAATTAATAATGGATAATGTAATGTATAAATACTGTCTGTTCATAGATGGAAACAATCACTACAGAGTGTCTATTAAAAAAAATCTATGTGTTTATACATGACTGTTATTACTTTGAAGGAAATATCTGTAAAATGGACCCCAAGATGATAATGGAGATGGAAAACAAGACATGCCCATCCTGCCAACAGAATTGCTGTAATGTATTGTGAAGTTGACGCTTGATGTAGAGATTTCAATGCTTGGGGTAATCAACTGTGTTTCTAAACTTTTTTGAGACCTTGTGTCACCGTTCCATCCTCAAATATACCTCAGGGAATCTTTAGCCTTGACTTGGAGCATGACAATGACAATGTCATTAGTATGAGGAGACAACAAATCTTCTGGATGTGGTCTTGCAATGAGACTAAAGGTGCCATGACTATGTTGGTGGTGGAGAGAGGGAGACCCGAGGACTGATTGTTGTTGATAATGCTTCATATTTATTTAGACATAATTCCGAGAAAGCAACATGTATTGTTGCTGCAGGGCACATCGTAAGATGACTGCATACTGAATATAGCCTACGTACTCTTAGCAGTGGTACGATATACTGAATGGCTAACTAGACTTCAAAATCACATACACATTTTAACTCACCTCAGGGGACTCACTTGTCACAACTGAAATACACGCAGCTCCAGGTATACAGTCACAAAGTTACTGTACACACCACAACAATAAATCAATACCCGACAGCTCTCTCCAGTTAAGCAGCCCTTTTATACTCTAGCACCAGTGGTTAAATTGGGCCGGAGCTCTCCGGGGCTCAGCTCCGGCACATAAGCCTGCTCGGATGTGCCTGCTTGCAGTCAGTTGCCTACTGGAAATATGTTGCATAAAATTTCATGACAGTGATGCTTTTGAAAACATGATATTTCTGAGAATAAATGAAAGATTTTTTAGATGGCATGTCTATTTTGTCTCGGCAGAGCTGAGAACAATCTGAACACGGCCGTATTCTTATTCAGCTGCTTAATCACATTAGGTCAATCGACCATCCCTCACCGCTCGCGCATTGCACATGAAGGTTTTATTCTACGTTCAGACCGAATGCTAATTGAGCGTGAAATTCGCTTCTATCGCATCTAATTGGATTCTTGAACAATTTGAATCCACTCGCTTGTCCAAAGCGAATAGGACGCGCGAATAAAGCGAGTGTTTGAAGTGAAATAGACGCACGTTCGAGGCAGAATTGAGGTGCTGGGAGAAGAAAGGCACCTGCTCAGCGGCGGTGCCATGCAGGCATTTCCCTTAATGGGACAAACAAATCCCCATACTCTTAAAACTATGAATAAAGGACAGCACATTTAATTGTTAATATTGCTCTAACACAGTGGGCCCTATTTTAACGATCTGAAACGCAAGTATCAAATGCGAAACGCAAGTTACATTGTGGGAGGGTCCCGGGCGCTGTTGCTATTTTACCGGCGGGATAAATTATTCTTGCGCCCGACGCATATCTAAAATGGGTAGGTCTAAAGTAGCTTCATTAGTCATAGGTGTGGTTTGGGCGTAACGTGCAATAAACCAATCAGATCGTCATCTCACATTCCCTTTAAGAGCAGGCGCGCTTGTTCCATGGCGGATTGCTATTATAACGGCGATGTTCTATTGATTTTTCTTTTTACAAAATGTAAA
>JACXGM010019956.1:6264-18197 GCA_016801145.1 Umbra pygmaea | reverse complement strand
AGACCCATGTGTGCATCAGCTTGGAGCATCCCGTGACACACAGTCTCCTGACAAGGCACCTAATACCAAACTCTGCAGAGTCCCGAATTGTTTGCGAGTTTAAGAATGCAGTGGCAACCTCCCTGAGAAGGCGCATAGTCCCGAACAACTCTACTGACCCCGGTAACTGTTAAATTCTTTTATGTAGGCAATCAATTAATATTTATGGCAATATAATTAAATAGAAAAAAATGTATAACTGTTTTGCCCATTCTGGTAATTGTCCTAACATTGCATTATTACTTATCTCATACAGGCAAGGCTGCGCTCATTGCCACTGCGCTCGATCCCCGACACAAACATCTGCACTTTGCGCAACAGCCTCTCCAATTGGAGATCAGAGAAAAGCTGACAGAAATGTGTAGCAGAGTCAGACTTTCCGATTCCAGTGCCAATAACGCAGATGATGCCCAGTCAGATGCCACAGATGGCTATGACGAGCAGCCAACACATTCCCGCACCTACAGCGCCAGTACCGCAACCCACAACATGCTTTTTTGAGAGGACTACTACAACAAAGACGAGACACAACAATGCAAAGTTGCGCTCTATTTTAGAGAGCCTGTCATCCCACCCCAGGCAAACCCACTGGAGTGGTGGAGAAATAACGAGGACCGGTACAAAAAGCTTAGTGTCCTGGCTAAGCGGTACCTCGCTGTACCTGCAACCTCGGTTCCAGCAGAGAGAGCATTTTCGACTGCCGGCCTGCTTGTAAATCGCCTCAGTACTCGTCTTTCCCCTGAACATGTGGACATGCTTATTTTCCTAAATAAAAATGAGTAGGCCTAAAGCAGTTCACACATTTTTTACTGATTTTTTTATGGCTTTAATCTGTCGTTGTGCGCCGTAGCCTTTAAGATTCCAGTTCCAAAGTAATAGGTTATAATTCTACATGTGTATCTTTCGTTTTTATAAATAATATTACAGGATAGCCTAGATATTGTGTTTAATTTTGTTCAATGTATGCTTTCACTTTTTATTTAACAAGACAGTTGGCGTTATTGCACTCCATTTAAGAGCCTATACTTCTGTAGACCAGCATTTTTTTTTTTTGGGGCGCAGATGGCTCAGTGGGTAGGGAGTCAGACTTGTAGTCAGAAGGTTGCCAGTTCGATTCCCGACTGAGCCAAATGTCGTTGTGTCCTTGGGCAAGACACTTTACCGTAATTGCTCCCAGGTCGTTGCTGTAAATAAGAAATTGTTCTTAGTCAACTTACCTGGTCAACTTAAAGGATAAATAAATAAATGTTTCAAGTTAAATTTATTTTTGTCATGTTCAATAAATTTATCTTGCATTTGTTTTGGTTAATAACTGTTAATTATTCTAATAGCTTAACAGTCAAAATTACTGAATGCATTACATCATTAAATGCATTACGTCATGTCAGGCTAATTACAGCATCATTAAAACATTTTAGAATATTCGAAAAATATTGGATATTATTCGAAAAGTGGGATAATTTCAAATGCCCATCCCTAGTCTGGGGTGCCATGTCAGCTGCTGGTGTTGGTCCACTGTGTTTTATCAAGGGCAGGGTCAATGCAGCTAGCTATCAGGAGATTTTGGAGCATTTCATGCTTCCATCTGCTGAAAAGCTTCATGGAGATGAAGATTTCATTTTTCAGCACGGCCTGGCACCTGCTCACAGTGCCAAAACCGCTGGTAAATGGTTTACTGATCATGGTATTACTGTGCTCAATTGGCCTGCCAACTCTCCTGACCTGAACCCCATAGAGAATCTGTGGGATATTGTGAAGAGGAAGTTGAGAGACGCAAGACCCAACACTCTGGATGAGCTTAAGGCTGCTATCGAAGCATCCTGGGCCTCAATCACACCTCAGCAGTGCCACAGGCTGATTGCCTCCATGCCACGCCGCATTGAAGCAGTAATTTCTGCAAAAGGATTCCCGACCAAGTTTTGAGTGCATAACTGAACATAATTATTTGAAGGTTGACTTTTTTATTTTTGTATTACAAACACTTCTGTTATTGGTCAGATGAAATGTGCTAATTCTTTGAGATTTTAATTTTGGGTTTTCATGAGCTGTATGCCAAAATCATCAGTATTAAAACAATAAATGACCTGAAATATTTCAGTTGGTGTGCAATGAATCTAAAATATATGAAAGTTTAATTTTTATCATTACATTATGGAAAATAATGAACTTTATCACAATATGCTAATTTCTTGAGAAGGACCTGTATTTAGCAACTTAAATACTGAGGGAAATCTATGAAAACACTCAAAAATATCATTAGTAAATACTACATTACCTTCCTGCGTGATCCAACAACTATCCACTCATCGAGGTTTGAGTGGCGTGGCGCGGCGACCTCTTCCTTTACCTCGACCCTGGGGGAGAACTGTGGAACCGGAGGGGGGACCTTGCGACGGAGCACTGGCTGTGGTTCAGGGACCTGGAAGAAGGAGGCAACCCACAGTGACTGCACCAGGACACGCATCCCAACAGCATCACTTAGGTGCACCTAGAAAAATAAATGAAATACCTAAATTTAGACAGTTTCTGCTTTAAACCCACAATAAAACGTGTACATGTCCCATGACTGATTACTTACCCCATCACTGCTCCAAAGGTCAAGGTGGTGCAACAGGAATTGTTTTGCAACAGACAGGTAGTGAAGACCTTAAAGAAAATCACAATCATTAGGTTTGTATTTAAACACAGTTTGCTTAAGTCATGTGAACCTTTAGAAAAACCATACTATTTGTCTTCACTTACCCATCTTTACTGCCACCCGGTTGTACTCCTGACTAAGTAGCACCTGCAGGTTGAGCTCGACATTCAGCCGGGGGGGGAGTCCAAAACAAAGACCTTAACATAGATATTTGTGTAAGAACCCAAACAAATACAGTAAAGAAATAAAAACCTAAGAAATGCAATAAAAAAAGCTTGCCTTGGGCCAACGGTTGCAGACACTGGTCAAGAGCCTCTTGAAGTCCGCTCCAGCATCCTCTGCATTCCTACTGGCAGTCAAGTTGTTACCAGGGGCCAACAGACAAACTGCATCTGGGATCCAAGGGAGAACAGCGTTCAGCACCTCAGTCCTCAGTTGCGCCGCAGAGGCCCCTGGTGTGGACATGAAGCCAAAGGACAGGGACCCATTGTCTGTTAATGAAAGACAACAATAACACGTAATTGACCTTTACAAAGCAACAATTAAAAAGAATGTACAAAAACATTTTACAGCCAGGCAGCAAACAATTGACTGTGTCGCCACGCTGTGTCAGTTTGATAGCCACCTGGACTGCAATCCTTTTTCTGGCAGCTAGTGAACGGTTGTGTCCCTTTACACGAGGCATTCTAAATAAGTGTAAATGCAAAAGACCAGATCAATATCACAATAACAAATATATAAATAATAAAAAATAATACTTATAATAATAATAATAGGCTTGGAACCAAACCACAGAGGAAGCAGTTACAGATCTGCACTCTGCAGCTCCATTGACAGGACTACCTGCAGAAAAAGCACAGAACTGGGAGCCAAAAAAGGTAGTAACATGCTAAATTCGGGTGGCCAGACATCCCGATATGATCGGTAGATTCCCGATTTTGAGTTACGTCTCAGAGTCCCAAAAAAATCTCCCGGCTAACATTAACCACCGAAATTGTCCTGGTTGACAGCGATTACTTAGCCAAAGCGGTCTTATTATAGCCGGATCATTATCTAAACCCATGTAGAAAAACTAGCATAATTAAACCAACATATTACTGTTGTTTATGTTTCGACAGTAAAATAGTGCGTGTTCTGTATGATTGCATTTTTAGCTTATGCTCAAATTGCAGGATTTCATAATTAGCATTAGTACAAAACGCGTAGGTAATTACAGAAAGTAGTCTGGACTGGAGTAGGGATGGGATGATACCACTTTTTAATGGAACGAGTACAACAGAGTATTTCATTTTGGGCACTTGCTATACACACACCAGATGATCCATGTTAGATAGATAATTTGTATTTTCTTATCTGAGAGAGAATGCGTGAGGGAGAGCGCGAGAGGGAGAGAGCTGGGTACTGCTTGTAACCAACAGCAGAAATCATTGTGATCTAGCCATAGCCGCTTTCCGACCGCAGGGATTTTTGCAGTTCCTAGAGCATAACGTTCCTATAACCCTTTTTGTCTTGTGTTCCGAAAGGAGAAATCTGGCGATTATTTAGTCCCTCGCACCGCAGTTCCTATTAAAATTTTAGCTCCTACTCCAGAGCAGGGTCTTTCCATTTTCCCAGGTCTACGTTGATTGGTCCAACATATAAATTACGCCGGTGTTAGGTTTTAACTGGTTTTCGGATTAACTGGTGATCTTCCAGGTGCAACGTAGGCGTGGCATGAAAAGCTCAGGCAGGGAATAAGACATTTAGATGACTCTTTAGATGCCTGTTATAAATAATGCAAACGTCAATAAATCGTTCAAATATTAGTGTTGAAATTCTTATTTGTGACACATCACAATCCCGTTTCATGTGTTGTAAGTAAGTGTATTTAAACAGTCTGAGGTGTTTGTTGACAGCAGCTCGAACGCAGAGTTAAGACCCTGTTGGCAAAGTGCAGCGCACACAGATTAACTTGTGGTACATCTGTACCTACCATCGGTCATAGGCTATGCTCATATCATAATTTTGATTTACAAAGAGCCAATCCTTAACATGGGCAATACAACAGTTGTGGTGTAAAGAACAAAACCAAATGTTCCACACAACATGCTGCACGAATTCAAGTTGAATATGCAATGTAAGCTCTAGGTCATGTTACAATAGGAAATACATTGTCCCAATACTTTGACTAAAGGAAAGACAACAATTTGCTACATGTCATCCCTTCTCTCTAACATTTAGTGGCTCTCTTTAGCTGTTCCTATGAAGTTATGAACAATTCTGAAGCATTTGGTTCATGTGACAATAAATACTTTAGACTTTGAACTTAAATTATTTAAAGACAAAAAAGGCTAATGAAAAAAAGATTTCCTGGACATTACTATATTACTAAATCATTTATTAAGATTGATCTGTACACACTTTCATCCAAAGTAAACATGAATGTAATTAATTCAGCACCTAGGGAAGTTGGATGCACAGGCAACTAAAAGCTACCCTGGAAATCCAGAGTTCTCGCGAGAGCACAATTTGAATTTGCTCAGCAAGTTACTCTGGCACCGAGTAATTCTGCTCATTAACTATGCCCTTGTAGTCGAGCTGCACCAATCACATCGGTGTATCTGATATAGGCGTGCCAGAGGTGTGTTAAACAGATGACGACACGACAGCTCTGTGACCTCGAAGTCATTAGTAAACATTGTAAGATCGCTATGGATTAACACCAGTTGTTTAAAATGACTTTGGCCACTACAATGAACGAGTTAGACTTGGCTTTTTGTCTAAAAGAGGAACAGAAGACGGCGCTCGAATCGTTCCTTTTTTATAAAAGGACGTTTTTGCTGTTTTGCGACCTGATACGGCAAGGGGTTTATCCACCAGTTAGCTCCGCCATAGGGGCTTAGCGAAAAACCACTGGGGATTGGTTGTAGTGTTATCCAATTGCGTACCTTGAGATTTTCAAATGCATGCTTGGTGCCGCCCCTCGAGTTGGGTTATTTTCATTACTCGAAGCCAGACCCAAATATCCTCCGGATTTGGGTCTGGATTTTTCCAGGCTAACTAAAAGCAGGGGTGAGGAGTAGACTATAAACATCTGAGTTGCATGTCCCAATTTTGTGGTTTGTTGAGTAGGTAGGATAGTAGATAGATTGCAACACATACACTGCACACAAACATGCATTTCACCAACAGCTGGAGGAACATCCATATGCCGAAAGACTCCAGAAGCTCCAAAGAATGCAGAGATGTGGGAGGCCATCTCTACAAATTACACCCTAAATTATGAATTTCAGAAGTAACTGTGACTGTCATTTATATTTTACAGTACTCAGAGACCTATGGGCAGGAGGTCGTAAAGAGACCTTGTGTTCAAACGCTGGGCTATACAAAGTGTATTCTGGCCCCAGGAAAGAATTTGGAGACAGGTAGTTTGTTATTGTCTGGCAAATCTCTTTTTAAGTAGTAAGAAACTGTGGATTACAGGTAACTTGTACTCATTGGTTGTGAATGCATACCTATGCATTGTGGGCTGTAGAACGGGGGCAAGCTTTATTGATGCCTACACCATAATTTACGTATGGCAGGGCTCCCAAAAATGTTTTAGAAAGAAAAGTAGGATGTTTTACCTGTTCAGTATATTGTATATATACTGTAATGTAGATGGGTGCATATAATGTGTTTGTTTGTTATTAGCTTGACCTTTTGAAACATGATGTTGCTGCTGGAGCAGTTTGCCACCAGGGACACTGGACACTCATTGTAAGCTATCTATAATGTTAACAGATTCAGATAAATTCTATGACAACAGCTGATGTACAAAAGGTTGCTATCATTTGTGACCAACATTTCCATAGATCATGTATCTCAAGGAGAAGAGGTCCTTGTATGTGGACCCATTTGGGGCCATGCAAAAACAAATTAATCATTGCATGGATGTGACAAGGTGGGTAAAGTACCAGCTTTAATAATCAAGTTCTCATTTTGGAAAATATTGAGGGAGCAATGAAGCACTTGTGATTGTTTACCTAGGCTAACAGTAGCTTTTCCCAATGTAGTCATTTTAACATTCAACTCACCTTGGATTGAAAACATCTTACACGGCTTAATGTAAAACTGGAAAACAAATCATTCGATATTCTATGTAGAGGCCTTGTCTGGAAACGTATCTGGTTATTAGGAAATGGACATGCTCCACGGTTGCCCATCCCAAAAAGCAGGACACAACATCATGTGGAGTGTTTGTGTGCAAGGTAACAATTTGAATATCTATGTGGCCATGAATCAACATTATTATACCTAACAGAGTTTTTAGCTTGCAGAGCTGATCTTAAAACAGGACACTGTCCAGTACCCTATGGACCAGGAGGGTGTTGCAAAATTGAGACTAGACATGGCAATGCCCTAGTTGAATGACACAGGTATGGAGTATTCTACCAGGTATACTTAAATGTTGTCTGTATTAAAATTACACTACATTATTTCCTGTGTCATATTTCACAGAAGTGTCAGGCTTGTGGGGAGGAGAGCTCAGGGGCTGACACTGATGACTGGGCAAGAAGCGTATTTCAGCTGCAGACCAATGCTTGACTGGAAAACTGGGATCCACTATATTTAGGTTACCTTAAAAACACTGGGGTGTACTCTTAGAGTAAAAAAGTTATTGAACATTTGTAGTGTTTCTCTTTCAGATTGAGTGCACCACCTGCAATAAATGGTACCACAGTGTGTGTGTTGGGCATCCCTCAACAGAGGGATTTTTTTAAGGGCTGTATATATTAAAATAAACATTTTTTTTTCCATTGTTCATTGTTGTCTTTTCTTTAGTCAAAGCATTGGGTCAATGGATTCCCTATTGTAACATGACCTAGAGCTTTGTGCACCTTGTTTACATGTGGAAACTTTGGTTTTGTTTTTTACACTTCAACTGTTGTGTTGCCGATGTTAAGGAATAGCTCTTTGTAGGTCTAAACGATATGATCATACCCTATGACCGATGGTATAGTAGGTACAGATGTTGTACCACAAGTTAATCTGGGCTCGCTGCACTCTGTTTTGCTAACAGCGGTCTTTACTCTGTGTTCGAGCTGCGTTGTCAACAAACACCTCAGACTGTTTAAACACACTCACAACACATGAAATGGGATTGTGATGTGTCACAAATAAGAATTACAACACGAACATTTAAACAATTTATTGATGTTTGCATTATTTATAACAGGCATCGAAACAGGCACCTAGATGTCTCATTGTTTACCTGGGTTTCTCATGCCACGCCTACGTCGCATCTGGAAGATCACCAGTTAATCCGAAAACCAGTTGAACCGTAACACTGGTCGCTTCGTTTGTCTATTGCGTATAATGCTACATATTAAGCTGGAGCCTCCGTCTTTTGTGTTCCTGTGTTAAGTAGCTACTCATTTTCTATGACCCCAGCCTAGTTTTTAAACGCTGCGGTTCAAACTCTGTTATTAGGACATTATCATCACAAGATTTTTATATAATTGTATTGGATGTTTTCAACCTCATAATCTGAACGAACAGCAAGCCGCGGAAGGAACCCAGCAGTAATTGGGCTAAAAAACAACCAGATCATCTGCATACATAAGATGATTTACACACTTCTCATACACCCAGTGTTACAAACATTAAACTGTGGAATGTTGTTGTATGTGGGGCTACACTAAAAAGTCTAGTGACAACGCTATAAAAGCCTGTTGCGGTGCTTACGTCACTCCCTTATCCCTCCTACCAGTTCCTATGGCCACTTTGACCAGTGTGAATCCAAATAGCAAAACCGGTTTTGGGAGAGAGTAGTTAGTAGAACTGTTGAGAAGTGGACTGTTCCTCTAACTACGTTCCTGTAACTACTTGGTCGGAAAGCTGCTTATGTCTCATTAAAGGTACACTGTCCCATTTTCTACATGTAGGCCTAGCCACACAACACCAATATCCCCCAGAAATGACTAAATCATTTTTCTAACAATATACAGTACTATAACAGGGTAGCCAGGCGTGGTTCTAGCGGGGTGGTAAACACGTTCGCCTGGCAACACTATTATTTCGCCAACACAAACTCTGATTTGTTAATTCAGAATAATAGTTTGTTTTAATTCATTGCAATAATCATTGTGAATGCATTGCAAAAACAAACATTTAACATGTTTTCAATTACAACATTTCGTTTAAAACAGCAACGAAGATGTAGTACACAGAATTTGAATATATTGTCAGTGTGTCATGAAAACAATCACTAGCGTCTGTGTTACCCAACAACAGAATAATTTTAGTAACACATGAACATAGTTGGTGGGTCTATCTATGCAATTAATTAAACATGATTATTGTAAGGTATTACGGGCGCTATTTTTTTAAAGGTCCCATGGCATAAAAATTTTAATTTATGAGTTTTTTTACCATTAATATTAGTTAATCTAGCCTGCCTATGGTCCCCCAGTGGCTATAAATGGCGATAGGTAAAAACCAAGCAATGAGTATCTTTCTCCGACTTTGAGAAAACGAAAGCTAAGATGAGCTGTTCTGAAATTTGCCCCTTATGTTGTCATAATGGGAAAGGTTAACTCCCCTTTCTCTGCTTGGCCCGCCCATGAGAATGTAAATCAGCTACAACCATGCAAATAATGTTTTTCCTTGAGAGACATCATGGCTTGCAAACGAGTGAAGCATGGCAGTTGCTCAGTGTTTGGATGTACAAAAGAAAACAAAAGTATTTTTTTAATTCCTTCATCTGAACCTCTTAAGAACCAGTGGATTCATTTCATTTTCTCTGGAAATGCGCCAACACAACTTCGAAATGTTTTGTACCGGTATGTCTGCGCCAAACATTTCATCAACAACTGTTTCCTCAACTTTGGCCATTACAGAGCTGGCCTTGCTGAACGTCTGTAATTAAAGTCTGGATCAGTACTGACTCTCCTTGGCTCAGCTACAAACCTCAGACAAGTAAGTTAACTAAAGCTGTATCAATTTAATGCGTTACTGTGTATGGTTACTACGTAGCTTGTTGACCTTAGAATGGGGCTGTAACTTTAGCTCTTCAGCTAACAACCAACAGCCTTACTGTCAATAATGTAAAGGTAGATAGCACCAAGTATATGTGTGAATACACAAAATGGCCCTCATTCATCAAATGTGCATAGAAACCAGTGTAGATATGAGCGCAGAAATCATCTTACGACAAGATTCACATGTGATTCACAAAACATTCTTTTCACTCCAATTCCTGCGTACGAATGGACGGGTGTCGATAAATCAGACGGTTGAAATCCATCTTAATTTAAATATCACGCCCACATTTATGCACGGATTAGAGGCCTCGCCCTTAGAATTTACGACATGGATAAGCGAAATCTGGCAAAGAAAAGGAATTTCTTTGAGATAAAAAGAGACGCTCAGGTCTCAGGTGCAGGCCAACCGCTTGGTATTAATTGGAAGTTTAAAATCAGGCATTGATTGTTAAAGGAAAATGCGGTGTTGACTGAGGTTACTGCTACAGTCATTAAAAACTTTTAACAAGAACCTGAAGTGCATTTCAAATGAAGTAATTTAGTTTCACTAAACCGTCCACGTTGTATTTTTTAAGTAAGGTGAAGTCAGCTAAATTGGGCCATCAGATAAAATGGGCCAAATAATGTTGTAGCGTCCTATATTTTAATATCTTTACAGCAAATCACTGATCTTGCATTGTTGCTTCAACACTTGTGGACTTGTTACAAGAGTTTTGATTGGTCTGAGTTTTCTAGGCAGGCAGAGCAGAAAAATTACATTAGATCTCATGCAAAGCTTATTTGATGGTATTTTAAGCCCTTTACCAAAAAGTGGCCCATTTTAGCTGACTTTATTCTAGCTTTCTTACACAAGATAGTACTAACTATATTAAAAGCTCAGAATAAGATCCTTTCTCCTTCGTAGAGCCCAATGGTGGCTGTTGTGGCCACTGACCTTCATTGAATGGCACCATTCTCCAGCGCAATATCATGGAGAACCCCGCATGCCATAATTATGTTGCAGGCCTGCTCTGGTGTGTATAGCAATCCCCCCACCCCTCCCCGCTTACCCAAGACAGAACCACCTGCCCTTGAGCAAACAGATCACTCCACTGTGGTTCGTGTGCGTGTGTGTGCACTGTTGAACCTGCGCTCCTGTTTGTTTGGGGATTTGCAGTGCGCCCTGTAACCTTGTTCCAACGTGGTTTTGTTGCAGTTTAAAAAATAGAGTTGCATGTCCCACCCGGCCACCGGCTACCATATTCAGAACAAACATCCTAACATCATATATGATCTGAACGTTGATTGAATTAAAAGTTTTTGCGATTGATAAATGCGTAATCATTCATGGATGGTATACAGACGCAGTACAATCAATTGCCTGATTTGCCCCAATTGGAAACCCAGGAATCTCATAAAATTGTCTTTTAATCATAGTTTGAATATACCAGAAAGGGACTTCATAGCCGACAAAACTGCTGGCATACTTCGACTATTGTTGGCTGCGATACCAGACCTGTCCCTGATCTCCCGCTGAAAGATCCCAATGTAGAGAGCGCGCATTAGGTCCTCCAGATCTGCCATCGCTTCAACTACAGGATTGCCAAAGCACTTGTTTAAATTGTATGTATATATATATATATGTATGTATGTATGTGTATATATATATATATATATATAAATTATTTGATTGAAATTGTTGTTTGCCTAATTTCTGCCCTCATGTTCTAGGCCACCCCGAAGTGAAAGGGAAAAAATAAACCACTTAATAGCAATGTGCTGTATATAATTAATTTGTAATTCTGAAATGTAATTTGCAATATGGGGTAGTTGCGATGCAGACACATTCATCAATGATCACTGGTTCAACAATTCACTGAACCAGGTGGTTATACCATGAACACCGCTAGTCACACTATAGAATTTGCGTACACAAAGTCAGACCAGACGTGAGATTTTATCGCAGCCTACGATCACGTTCAAATTGATAAATCCCTTGCTTTGCGTAGGAATCGCAGTACGCCCGTCATACGCCTGTTTTAGGTCGTACGCACGTTTCATAAATTAGGGCCATTGTGTTGTACACATCTTTGTTATTTGGATAACCGTTCTGCTGTTGGTGTTATGGCGCGCACGATATCCGCCTTTCCCCTCATTGGAATGACTAAGTGTGCACCTCTGCAAACCAGGGTGATCAGATGAGAATGGATAAATTCGAGGCACCTTACAGCAATGAGGCTACAGGCACTGATTTTAACTGCTTGGATTATCAA
>JACXGM010019955.1:0-18097 GCA_016801145.1 Umbra pygmaea | reverse complement strand
ATATCTCCCATCCTTGATTTGAATAATGCGCCGCAACGCAGCAAAATAAATGCTTATTTCAACAAGAGGTAAAATTAGATGTCAATCATCATCAAACTGCCAGTAGCAAATCAAATTTTGGGGTGGCACCCGGGGTGGCCAATCATATGTCAGGGGTGTCCAGTGCCCCCCCGGACACCCCTCTGGCTCCGCTACTGCCTACAGAAACCAACCTCTTTTGCAACCACACGTGTCGCCCCCAGCTGGAATTCAGATAGAATGCAGGTTTAAGGCACTTCCGTATTTGCTTAACTTTTCCAAACCGGATGCTAGCCCTGTGGATGGGAACATTCAACATATATTATGATCCAGAGAGGGACTGCCACCTAGGGGTGGGCGGACCGATCCCAAAATATCGACACTACCGATATTACGTCTCATGTTTGAAGATTGATACTAGTGTCAATAGCATCGATACCATTTTCAGTTTCTCTCTTTTACACATTTTGTCAAAGAATACAACCTTCACACTTGGCAAACAACGTTCCATTGTCATGAACACATCTTAAGCTCTTCTCCAGCTCCACTGCTATTGCTTCGATTGTGACTGTACACTGCACTCAAACAACAAACATACGGGTTGCGAATGCATAGTGTGCTGTGGCGTGCACCCTGACTACACTATTTTACTATTCTCACAGATGGCAGGTAGAAAATCCACCACTCACCTTACAATGCACTGCAACCATAGAAATGGAATGAGTAGAAACCTCATTGAACTGTAGTGCTTGGTCATTCGATTACTACACAAAAAATGATGACTGTTGTTTGTTCTCATGGTGATAACATGCACCAGTAGGGCTGTAAAGTGTGTCTTACTAGTTTGAGAGTTTCAGTTTAAAAACATTATCCTCTAATTAATTTAAACAAATCTTGATTTCTCCAAAAGTAAACTTGTTATTAATCCATTTATTATTTTAGACTTATTTGACATTCTTAAAATTAATACTTAAAGAAATTACATCCTATATTACGTTAAAAAAACAGAGGCTATGCATGCAAGACCTTAGAACTAGCATGACTCTACACTTTGTCCAGCGTTAGCTTATCTGCAAAACTGGAAAATCTACATATGGTAAGCATTATTAAACATCAGTAATCTATGTTAACCATCAGTAAACTCATTCAATGATACAAACTGGCATATATTTGTTTTAACCTTAGTGGAGAAGAAAAGGCTCATTAAAACTTAAGTGAACGGATGTTTTTCTTTGATTTAATGGTGGATCGCAACCATCTAAAAGATGCATACACCACCTACTGTCAGGCCACAGAGATATGTTAGCGCAGTGGAATGCTCTGGTGCTGCTGCAAAACTAACTAGTGAGTCTACGTCTTTCCGCAAATCGGTTTAATGCAGAAGTAGGCCATTAGAGCTTTGCACTGGAATGATACACCAAAAAATGGCTGCCGCTCTGACCATTCTGCTACATTGATTTGAATTGGAATGGCATTTCTAATTATTCCATTTCTATGACTGCAACTCACCTCTAAAAACAATACAATAAGTACCTAAATTAAAATGGAAAGTAATTAGCAAAAAATATCTTCCAGTGCACTGAGATGATTTTAATTCTTAAGATGTCTAAAGGACATGCCAAAAACATGGTAAAAAATCTAACATTATAAGTAAGTCATTCTTAAAGTAAGATAAAAATTTAAAAAATGATAAATACCTCATAAATCATGATACAGTACTCAGTTCTGCCTAGGGATTGGCAATTTTGCAGTATTGCCCACCCCTACTGCACCCTGTTGGGAACCAATAGGGAAGCTACAGTCTGTCTACACGTTCATCTAAATTGCAAGAAACTCTCTCAGAGAAGCAATGTGTCTAAGGACAGCAGGGAGAAAAAACCCATCCAACATGCCTCATTAAACCAGAGTGTTTGATGTTCAATGGTTCAACAGTAAAAGTTGTTGTTGAGCTCCCCTGGCAGCCTGGTAGGAGATTTGAACAGCTCCTCCTGAGTTACTCTAAAACCTGTGGGATGAAGATCTAACTCATCCATATATTCATGTAGGTGTTAATACTGTTACATGTCTAATGCCAATGTATTATTGTTGCAAAACCGGCCCTCCTTTTTTATATTCAGTATAGAAAATCCTCTCAAAACTTTTGAAACAGTGGAATATTAAGACATAAGGCAGGATAGGGTATAGTATATGGCTAATTAACTATGGCCAAATGTTTGTCCTTTAGGTACAATGAGTCCCAGACTGCCTGAATACAGTCATTAGCTCTGAGGCACCTTGATATTACAAACTAGTAACCACCAGATATATAACAGTAAAAAATAGGAACATTTGTCATATGCCTGATATGCATTCATATATGACGACTTTCAAATAATCAACAATCAAATCCTAATTCATATTGATATGTCTCTTGAACTGCATGAATACAATCGTAGTTAAACTATAATGTTGAACTCACTTTAGCAGGGATCTAAACTTGACTTCCAGGCATTTCACATACTTGGAGCCTTAACTAGCACACCTGATTTAAATATTAAAACCAAGTCCCGCTAATGTAATCCGGTATGCCAGTTCAGGACTACAAAAAATAAGAGGAATGTCTGGTGGTCCCTGAGACGGTTGGGAAACCCTGCAATGTATTCTCTTTAATATAATGCAGCAATTCTTTATTGATATAGTGTAAATTAAATTGATATAGTAAAACCTTAAAATAAATGAAGCTACTGGCACGTGGCTCTACAAATGACATGACCGCTGCCTTCCTTGTTTAGCACACAAGGAATATCCATTTGCAAAGCAGAGCAGTACATCTATAATCTGCGTAGTAGTAAAGACATTCATACATGTCACAAAACTCCCTATCACCTTACCCCCTCACTGTGATTGAATTATGTGATGTAATGACACAAAACTTTTCTTTTTTTTATTTCTTTTTTTATTTTTATTTTTTTTGGGGGGGGAAATGACACAAAACTTGATGGGAAAAGGGTCCAACACATCATTAAAAAAAACTGACCTCAACTCTGCTACCACCCTGTAGTGGAGCCACCTGGGACGATATATGGATAGACGGGGCGCTGGATCCTGGACACTATTGTCTAATCCACCTTGCTAAGAAATAAACCAGGCAGATTAAAGACCGGCAGACCGAGCTTAACTCTGCTCTCAATCGTATAGATCTCTAGATCGAGGAAATTAACATACAGTTCAGCTTCGCCTGATGCAATTTAGGAAGAACCATGAAATGATGATGGGAGTGTGACAATGGATGGAGAAACAAAAGATATCAGGCTGTTAATCTAATTTGCTGTAAAACATTGGAGCAAATCTGGGTGGTTGGTTCATGAGCTTGAATGATGAGAAAGAAGGGGTGTGGTTAGGAGCAAGGAGAGGAAATGCATTCCAGGACAGTGTACGGTGCAACCACCTTCTGGGATCAAAGCTGACGGACATAATTAACCTGACACAGTTATATCATTAGATAGGAAGTCATTCAGAGAACAGATCAAGAGGGCTCTGGGCTATCCTCTGCTGTTTTTACCGCTGTCAAATCATTTCATATTCAGACACTTGAATAGCATTGGTACATTGTGAGTAGAACATCAAATCCATTTATTGTTGAAGAGCACAACCAGACTTGACATGGGGGGGATAAAATCCCCCTAAAACCACCCCTAACTGAGTAAAATATGCACATGCACCAATTACAAAACCACTCAACCATCAAGATCTAGTCTGCTGTATATCATGTAAAAAAGAAAGACCTTGCATCATAGTATGTCAAGGAGAGAAATCTGGAAGCATAGTCTTGTTTTGAATGTTTTTTCATTTTTGATCACTTTAACACATACAGTATGTCCATACAGAGTTCACATTTCTAAATCAAGGCTTAAACAGCATTCCTGACCAAATTGTCAAATTTCACTTGAAGAATGCAAAAATAATTTAACATAAAAGCATCAATATCCAGAATCAACATGCTTTATTTATGGGGACAGATTTAACTTTTCTACAATTCTACACAAGAGATTAAATGTATGTGAACCAGAGTTTTGATGTATTTTATACCCTAATTCTTATATGGGACATGACTATCTGCAATAGAGTTAAAAACAGTACTGTAATACTCTAATGCCTGTTGTAACGACTCACACTCAGGAGTATTGTTGAAAATGGTTTAATAAATAATTCTGTGTTTTTCACAAGGAAATATATGCACAATACAAGAGCACAGGCAGACTCAGGTATTTTTAGGAGAATAGTCAGGCAGGCAAGGGTTTGATACACTGTATATCTCAGGCAGAAGTGTAAAGACAAAATCCACAAGTGTAAAATGGGAGAGGTCAAATTACAGGCAAAGGTCAAATTACAGTCATATGCAAAGGATTAGGCACCCCTGACAATTTACATAATTTTCATTTATAAATAATTGAGTGTTTAGATAAGCAATTTCATTTTGATCTATCAAATAACTGAAGGACACAGTAATATTTTGGTACTGAAATGAGGTTCATTGGATTAACAGAAAATGTACAATATGCATCAAAACGAAACTAGACAGGTGCATAAATTTGGGCACCCTTGTCATTTTGTTGATTTGAATACCTGTAACTACCTAGCACTGATTAATTGGAACACACAATTGGTTTGGGGAGCTCATTAAGCCTCCAACTTCATAGACATGTGCATCCAATCATTAGAAAAGGTATTTAAGATGGCCAATCGCAAGTTGTTGTTCTCTTTGACTCTCCTCTGAAGAGTGGCAACTTGGGGGCCTCAAAACAACTCTCAAATTAAAGCATTATGCTTCAGTGGAAGGCTACAAAAAGCTATTGCAAAGATTTAATCTGGTAGTGTCCACTGTGAAGAACATTGTGAGGAAATGGAAAACCACAGGCAAAGTTCTTGTTAAGGCCAGAATTGGCAGGCCAAGTAATATTTTGGAGAGGCAAAATCAAAGGATAGTGAGAACAGTCAAAAACAGCCCACAGACCACCTCCAAAGACCTACAACATATTCTTGCTGCAGATGGTGTCACTGTGCATCATTCAACAATTCAGGAAATTAAGGAAAAGCTGTACGGAAGACTTTTATGCACACACACCACAAACAGTCGCTTGAGGTATGCAAACGCACATTTGGACAACCCAGCTTCATTTTGGAAGGTGCTGTGGACTGATGAAACATAGATGGAGTTATTTGGTCATATCAAGGGGCGTTATGCATGGCAAGTCCATTGTTCTGGAATGGCCATCCCAGTCCCCAGACCTGAATATCATTGAAAATCTGTGGGGTGAATTGAAGCGGGCGGTCCATGCTCGGCAACCATCAAACCTAACTGAACTGGAGATATTTTGCAAGAAGGAATGGTCCCAAATACCTTCATCCAGAATCCAGACACTCATTGCAGGCTATAGGAAGCATCTAGAGGCTGTTATGTCTGCTAAAGCAGGCTCAACTAAATATTGATTTGATATTTCTGTTGGGTGTCCAAATATATGCACCTGTCTAATTTTGTTTTGATGCATATTGCACATTTTCTGTTTATCCAATAAACCTCATTTCACTACTGAAATATTACTGTGTCATTCAGTTATTTGTTAGAAGAAAATGAAATAGCTGATCCAAACACCCAAATATTTATAAATGAAAATCATGGAAATTGTCAGGGGTGCCTAAACGTTTGCATTGGACTGTACATCAAAGGCAAAATCCAGAATAGAGTGCTTAGTAAGTCAGGGAATGAGCAAGACCTCGCGAAGAGGCCACCAAACATCTGGGTATTTATACAGAGGGACTGGTGTGCAGGTGTTTAGTATTCTGGTGATTGTGATGTGTATGTAGTGCTAGGTTCAAGTGACTCTGGAATTTGGTAAGTGTCAGTGTCAGGTAGTGATTGGATGTTGCTGGCTTGTGTGGTCCACACCCGTTACACCCGTTCAGTATTTGGGAAAGCATAGATTCAATCAAAGTTACTTTGGAGAAAGATCTTGCAGAAATTCTTCACTAAAATTCCGGAAATTTATTTGGTGAAAATGTGAAGTTTGGATCTCTGTATTCTGACATCTCTGATACATGCAATTGGGCAGTCGTCAGGTTTAGACAAACACACATTGCCTTTAAAACATTGCTTCATGTGTCTTTTAAAAACTGCCACACCTCCTCCCTTACTAACCCTATCAAATCTGAAAAATTAATAACTAGCAAGAGCAATATCTGCATCAGATGGTTTCTTTGATAGCTAGGTTTCAGATAGGAGGAGGATATCAGGATTATTCTGATATATCAGAATTCTTACGAAGTCCAACTTAGGCAATAAGCTCCTTACATTTAGATGTAAGAAACCAAGCCCCATGCGGTTTTTAAGAACATGTGAATCTTTAAATCAAGATTTAAGTCAAGTCAGGATATTGTTTTGGAACTGTAGTCAGGTTTCAGCAACACTTGGTGAACATACTCTAGAGCCTGATGCAGAAGTAGTCAATCCTAAGTAACATCCTCTATGGGTAGGTAGTGTCTAGCATCAAAGACTCTACATGAGGCTAGAGTAAGAGACACATTTGAGGAGAGGATGCTGAAAACATCAGTTTGAGTGAAGTTTATACCACAGGAATAGATTTGGCAACTCTAGGAAAGCTGTGAAATTGGCCACAAACTAAATTCCCATAGAGCAATGGCATCCATTGAGCCAGGTATTGAACTGGCATATGCGAAAACGTGCAGACGGAATTGGGCCAGAAATAATACATTGTTTTCTGGAATCCCGTAAAGCATGAATTACTGTTTTAAAATCCTCTCTAAACTTTCTCTGACTGCTAAAGGTATAATTTAAACCAACGTGCACAATAAGAGCTGTGGCGGTGGAGTGCTTGCCAAGAAATGGTGCGTAGCATTTACATCTAAGAACCATTCAGGATCATAGATGAGCTCACCATGAGTACAGAAGGACTGTTGTTGAGGGCTATCAGCAATGACTGGCAGCCTTGTGGGGTGAATGAAGATTTTCTCCATGGGCACTTCCTCCTGAGAGCTATGCTAGTGGCATTGAGGGGAGTCCCTGAACACTGCTGGTAATGCTGGTAGTTTCCAGGTCTTCCTGGATCCCTTAATCAGGTACCCAGATGAAATGCCTCAGCAGTCAGGCTGGTGTTTTGCCTTTTAGCACACTTCACTCAGGAGGCAGCGCCGAGCGAGTGGAGTTGACCTGGCACTTAAGCTTAGCTCCTAGCCTGGGCCAGGGATCCTGCTTGGGGACTGATGGAAGCCTCACTAGCACTGGCTCTGGAGATGTGTGAAGCAACCATGGAGTCCAGGAATATCTTGTCCTCCTTGATTTGACGAAAGACAGACACTCTTCCGTCCAGTTCAGTGACTTTCTGACTTGTGCAGACAGACCTGACTCAGGTCTGACTTATCTAACCTGGCATTTGCACTGCCTCGCGCGGGAGGCCCGGGGAAAGTCAGAGAACCCATGGTGAAACAGGATAGGGCCTTCCTTAAACTGTTGCCATAAAGTTTGAAAAACCCAATTGTCTAAGATGACTTTGTACTTTATACTGTAGCTTTAAAATTCACTGGAACCAAGAGGCCTAGCCCAAACCCTGAAAAAAACTGACCATTATCCCTCGTCCAATATATTAGTAGGGGTGTCCACAAACATTTAGCTAAACAGTGTATGTATGGAGAAAGTTTAAATTAATACTATAGGTATGTATACAGCAAGTTTGCTTCTCCTGTTGTCGTGTTGATATGAGTCACCCACTTAAAGTTGAGCATGGGAACCAACTTGTCATGAAGACAGGCAGGTGAGGGCGTAGGAGAGAAAAAGGCATGAGAGAAAGTGTGTGGGAGACAAGGAGAGATTGAGTGAGTGTAAGAGAGTGTGTGAGAGAGAGCAAGAGAGAGCGGATGACAGAGATTATGCATGCCAGTGTGAATGTGAGGGTGAGAGGTGCTGGCTTTCCACCAGGATGTCCTGGTCTCCAGTAGATATCATCTCCGGTCCCTGGTTACCCCCTGCTGTCGACAGATGGAGAAGAGCAGGGACCAGGCACCTCTCATGTGCCTCCGTGTCTGCTCTGGAGGGTGGTGCTGGTGTCATGGGGAGAGCAAATCAAATCCCAATTTATTTAAAGTGCAACAGAAAAATCAACAACAGAGGCAGCATACATGCAGACAGTACAAGACAACAACAATGTTGCTAGGAAAGCAAGACAGAAATAAGAGGAAAATTAAAACTGACTGGACATAAATTAACCTACACATTTATCTTTTTAGGTCAGTCCAAAAAAACAAACTCAGTCTGTCTCCTACACATGGTTTGGCAAGCTATTTCAGTACAATGGGAAACAGAGAGAGAAGAAATTGACAAAGAATGAACTCACGGTTGGGGGGATCATGCTGTCATGGAGTGTTGCGGAGGACCTAGAGGAGGAAAAGATGGATTGGATTCTCATGGCTGATGCAGCGGGATGATGTGGATGTTAGCTTATTCTGGAGGCATGTGCTGCACATGAAACCATGTGGTCTTCAGTCAGTATGTGCTCCTTAACATCTGTGTAATATAAACTCCATGTAATAATGCAACAATATTCAGGTTGCTTCATGTGGACAAGAAAAAACATTGCATCTAATTATTATCAGATCACATAGTGTGGAGATAACCAGGGAAACAGTTACTGAATATGCTTTACGTTTCTGCCTATTTGTTGCGTGGGTAAAGCTGAGGATAAAACAGCAGCCATTCCCACATATTACATCAGCTTAATGTCCACATCAGGAAATGAATGGCCAGCCGGCCATATTAGTAAGGGACATGGCTTTAGCTGCTTTGACAGCAGAAACAGATGATGCAGCACAACAGAAAGATAATTAGCCACAGGAGGTTCAAAGACACCAGCCAACAATAATATGAAATCAGCCAGGCCCAACTCTAAATGGAATACATTATGGAAACTGACTGGAACAGCTGTGTCCTCTTTTGCTCTCTAGTGGTCATGTTTTGGAAATACAGGCAATAATGTACTTCGAAGTGCATGACAGTTAAGAAAAATAATATTATAAATCAGTCATACTCCATGAAAATTACAATCTAATTTTTATAAATATTACATTATCTACAGAATTTAATTATATTTTTTTAATAAATAAATGTGTATACAGTATATATAAATACAGACATTCCAACCTAGCCATTTAAGTGATCACCATAATTAAGCGGGCATTAGAAACCTATTTTTCATCTAGACATTTACATACACAGCACTAATTTGTCGATAGGATGGTCTAGACTGGCTGACCCTTTCTCCAGGTAAGCAATCTATAATTAATGTGACAAATGTGTTCAGCTGGTAGTCCAGAGGTTCCATTAGAGGTTCCATTATCTCAGCTGGCATTCATGTCATGAGGAATTCCCCCTTAATCACACCCACAACCTGGGGAAAACAGTCATCACCAAAGACCTCTGTAAATGTGCCAATGTCCATTTGGATTTGTTGTTTTTCAGAAATACTGTAACTAAATGTAGAACAGCAGCTGTGTTATTAAATGCATGTGTAACCATTTAAAAACTCTGATTTATAGTTTGTAATGCTATAAGGCAAGGAAATACAACCAGTGATAAAAGCCAGTCCCATGTTAGAAAGACAGTAATTGCGTGAATCTAATTTGTAAATACTTTGGCATGAATGCACCCCCACCTGCTATATCAGTGTTGCACCTACACCACCAACGTCCATTGTCTAGTTCTGGTTTTCCCCCTTTCCTCCTCTACCTCTTTCGTTAACCCTTTAATGTTCTTGCTGCAAAAAAAAACATTGTGTTCTCTACCAAATGGTTGAGTCAAACATTAAAGGGTTAACAAAGCACGCTCCTGAGTCCTAAACTCTTGCCCTGTGTCCATTCCCTGTGTCTCTACCCATAAAAATACATATTGAGTGTGAAGCGAAATTATTTTTTAAACATTTGGACTCGATCAATGTCATGTTCTCATTTGAAACATCTGATTCTGATTATGATGTTGCTCGCTCAACCAGGAATTCTACATCAGAATACTTACATGCAGGGTTCAAAATTAGCACCATTTACCAGCTGGTAAAATATTTAGGTTGCTGGTAGTTTTGCATCACTCACCAGCCAAAAAACAATAGTAATCTAATGAGTGGCAGGTAAAATTTGAACATTCACTAGCCATTTGGCTGGTGGATGAAAAAGGTAATTTTGAATCCTGCTTACATGCCAAAAGAAACACACTTCAGCCTTCTAGCATACTACCCCCTATTATCGGCATACCCAGTGTTACGTTTCTTTCCATATTCCATGGTGAAGTGGAGGTTTGAAGGAATGGAGACAAATGTGCAGGAAAAGCGCATTAAATCAAACAAAGTTTACTCATACTATACTCTACAAAATAAAGACGCCACAATGGGAAAAAGGCAAACACTTCATAACATGAACCACAGGTAACAATAAACAATGACCAGAAATAAGAGGGGGAAACAGAAGGGATTAAATAATGAACTAACTACTAACTTAACACAGCTTTAACCACTGAACACAGGAAAAACCATATAAGGACATACAGACACAGAAGGGCAAAACCAAAAGCCTGGACTGGAACTGGAGCTTTTTTGAAATACATTTTCTTTTAAAGTGTAATCATTGCAACAAACTGTCTATGTTTCATGATTATTAGAGTCATAAAATGTTAACTACCTTGTTACCGAATATCACGTCTGAAATGTTCGTAGAAATATTGCTATTTTTAGTTAGTTCATAAACTGTGTCGTGAAAAATAATCGACCCCCTATTATTCCTATTTTGTTCAATTCTATTACATTTAATGTTTATATTTGTTTCATACTGTTGTTTTCAGTGACTGTCCATTTTGTTCTGTGATTTTATCCCTATGACTGCTACAAGCTGACAGTAGAGGGTGGCCAATAACAGGTGGACGTTAGCTACATCAATTAAATATAATACTAGATTTAAATACTATCCCCTCAAACCAAGTCTGTGCTGGCCAATTCCATCGCCTGCCATGGGATCCCAGAGCTAATCTACAAGTAGGATGCAAACCCTTGTCTCGCAATGACAACAAGGAACAACGCTGTCAACAGAAAGCCATAATGTATAGAAAGGAGTTTAGGCTAATTTAAAAGGACCCCAGAGATGGTAGTCCGATCAGGGAGGTCAGTAGAGCTTGCTCCTGGCTGAGTAGGTGGAGCAGGCTCACCCAGCAGGCTACTATTTGACCTGGGATTGGTGATCTCTAGAATAAGACATTGCACTCACCAGTCTTTGCATGTGCAAAACCAGCCTCATGAAAACCAATAGCCCAGCCAGTTGAAATTGTTCAGTCTAAACCTTCCAGTGGCACCACTGCTCCAGTGATTAAAATATTGATTAGACATGATGCAACTTCTGTGAACTGAGCTTTATCTCTCTGGGAAGTGTGAAACAGTGTGGTTCTCCCAATAAACATAAAATATTTTAGTAGCCTTTTGCTTGATTAGTTTAAGCACACAACTTAATAACCTAACATCTCAATTATTCAAACATTGCAAAAAATGTTACCAGCAATTTGAATAATGGAAACAGATATCAGTCACAAAACAATTCTCTCCAGACACATGGACTGATTGCTTTCAGAAGCAATTTGGAACCAACTGTTTTTTATTTCATAGCTATTTCATCAGGTTTGGAAAGCATACAGTTGTAACAGAATTGGACAACACACAGAACCACATAAATTATGTACAAAGTAAAGAAAAATAACACAGCTAAACATACTATACACAGCCGAAGAAAATTCAGATAGGATTGAAAATATATCTGGTGCATTGATTGCAGTTTGGTTAGTTTTTTTGTGATGTGTTTAATTTTTTTGTGATTAAAATTTAATTAATAATGGACAAAGATACAAGTTTTATAATACACCAGTGTCATATTTCTACCAGAGGGGAGAGATGATCCATTAGAAAATTGTTGCTACTCATTTCTCAATTTGATCTGGAATAAGGTAAGGTATAGTATCCAATCCCATAAATACCTACTGTATGATGGTGACTGTTGACAACCATATATTTGACACAACGATAGCCATCCAAAAAAGACTATAGTGTCAATTTCAAAAGCAACAAAAGTCCTTTCAAGCACTAGTCCAAAAAAAAGGACAAAAGTCCTTTGCATGTAGAGTATTACTGTATGTAGCAACACATGAAGTCAAGGAGAGGCAGAAGGAAATACGGTCAGGCTGTTGAAAGTTGCATGAGGACTCAGTCTGATGTCAGCTGCTTAAATGTGGGTTGTTCCATTACTTTGGTGGCAAATACAACAGTAAAATTGACTGAAGACTCATTTTAATTTATTTTAATGTAATTTAACATTCCCAAGTTAAGTGGATATATACAATAATCACTACAGCAAAAGCCAAGTAAAGTATCATGGTTGACATTCTCAACTTACAACCATACATCTAAGTGATGGGGGATGGAAATATGTTGCAAAAAAGCTAAACATAAAGAAAATATGATGATGAAATTCTGGGAAAGCTAGGCTGACATTAGACATCTCATGGTTGAGATCAGTTTGATTAAATACAGACATGATACCATTGAATGGATATCAGGACTCGAACCCTGGTCTTGCAGTAACACAGCCAACTGGATGGCAGTGATATTATTGTTGCACAATTCAGGAGCCAACAAGGAGCCCAAGAGGTTAACAATTATTTTGAGGCCTCAAAATTAATTTTAAGTCACACCACAGACTGCCCAGGAGCTCAATTGATGCCTTGATCTGGATCTGGGAGGAGATCCCCCAGAACGCCATCCCCCGTCTTATCAAGAGCATGCCCAGACGTTGTCGGGAGTGCATACAGGCATGTGGGAACCATACACACTACTGACTCACATGACTCTAATTTTTTACTTAGTTTTTTGGTGTGAGTTTGAATCCAGCCCATCGGTTGGTGATTTTGGTTTGCATTGACCGTTGTTACGTAATTTTGTTCTCAACGAATAACACAATGTACAGTAAAGATGTTGATCTATAATATGTTTTGTTCTTTGAGACATATTGTATGATTTCAGTGTCCACTTAATTTTTATGCGCAGTGTATTTCATGACTAGTCACAAGAAATTGTACTCAAAATGTTAGTCAATGAGGAAAATATTAACAATTGTTTAATTCCTGAAAGGTGTCTGTTTTGCAGATATAAGGTTTTTGCCCGACAGTGACAATGTGGTGTACTGTATATTAAAGGACACTTTACAGTTATATAATACATTATATATTGCACATCCACTTGTAAAAGGTGCAGGACAAAAAAATCAAACTAGGAAAAATAAGAAAAATTTCCACAACTCAGTAGGCTATGCTCCTGTGTAATTTTATTATGAATCACACAGAATTGACATAACATGCCATTTATATTGTGCCACGATTTCTGCTTTAAATGCCAAAGGACATTTTCAAAGGCACTCTTTTCGTGGAGCGACCCGTGTGCTCAGATGTCACTGTCTCTGATGTGGTGTGAGAAGGGAGCAGAGAACACGAGATCAACAGGTGGATGGGTATCAGATTACCTGGAAGGAGATTTACCTGAAATTAACATATACCCTATGCAAGACAACTAAGGTAAGATGGCTACTTACTTATTGTTTGCTATTGTGATTGTTGCTGTCATAGTGTGATCTATATCAGTGCTAGTGGAAGTTATATGATTGTGTTTTACACAGAGGTCATTGGGAAATGGAAGGGTTTCTAAAAATAAATGTAAATTGTTGTGTATGCTGTATGACTTCAGAAATCATTCTGGACTCATGATGTGTACATTTAACATTTGCCAAAATAATACCGGAGGACTACTGTACCATCAGGTAATGTATTTAACTGGAAGCCAAAGGGGTTTAGGTCTATTCCAATATAAACACCCAAATCCCCTCTTGCCGTAACTCCTAATAAGAGCAGCCTTATGTCAGTCCTCTTTATCTAATATCTGATGCTGTGTTCATGCATTCAGTAACCCTGTCCTCAGGCTTTAAGCGTTGTCCAGGTCACTGTTTGTGTGTGAGGTAACTGGCTGCCTGCTGTTCCAGCTCTTCTCTTTTCTGTCTAACAGATGACTCAGTTTGTGATTAGCTCTTTTCACTTATTCACTAGCGCTGTTAGTGATATTGCTAACAACTGTTTTGTAATCTAAAGAACGACTTCTCATCTCCTTTGATGGTCTAGTGAAGACGGCAAGGCTCAATATTTAAAAATGTATACGTTTTGTATAGGATTTTGGTCTGTGCGTCTGTATACAATGTAGTTTGTTGCAGACAGGGATCCATCAGCCAGTAATGGAATCATATCAGAAGGAGTCTGTGAGGCGGATGAGAAGGCACAGTCAGAGCCTCTTTCAAGATTTGTTCTACAGGGGTGTTCAGGCTGGTGGCAGAGACACACCTGTGAGTGCACAACTCAAAAGGAAAGAATAATATTTACTAAGGAAAAAAAAAATTCTCTACATTTATACATTTTGACCTGGCATGCATGTGGTCTGTCCATTGGGTCTGTCCATCAACCTACAGATTCCACCTCATTACCGCGGTACGAGTAAGACCGTTGGTGCCAGGATCATCAACGGGAAAAGCAAGCTTCTTCTTATGGAAAACCCCGATACTGTTGAAATTTACAAGGTACTTCAAATTATTCTGTGTTTACAGTCTTACTCTGATTCTGATTAACATACACCTTTCACGACCGTCTAACCCTTTTTCTCAGTTTTAAAATATGATGCTATTATCATAGCAGTTTGCATCAACATTAGCAACACTGTCATTTTGTAGAAATTGAGATTGTGACAATTTATTATTACATTGTCATGTCCGATATCCATCGCTATACACCATCACTATTCATTTCTTTTTACTGTAAAGGACATTCAGTAACGAAAATATGTAAAAGAATCATACATTCATCCCATACATGAAAATACTTGCTCTGGTCTCTCGTTTCGTTTTAGCTTTCACAAAAACAGTTATTGAAATTATTTTCCACAGCTCAATAAACCAGTGGTCCACCCGGGGCTAGCAGGAATGGGTCACATGTACCTTCCAGCCTTAACACCAAGGACCAAAGCCACTAGTCTAACTTCAGTCAGAGGATCTCTGGGTTCGTTCTGCCCTTATCTGAACAGCAAACACAGAGGATCCCTGTCGTCAATAGGCTCACAGAGAACTGCAGACAATAACAACAAAAAACAGGTAATGACGGATTCATTACTGAGATGCATTTGGATCAAAAACAATGTGTGAACCTTCAACACCTCTCAACTTTGTTCGCTACGTTAGAATAATCTCAAGGCATTGAAGGAGGCCAAGCGGTCCAACGTCACAGTGACAATGACCTACCTTGGGTCACCGGGTCACATGGGTTCAGGTCCAGGAAGGACAAAGCAGGACGAACTGAAAGTGCTCCAGCAGGTCTGTGGGGGAGAAAACTTGTCAGTCTTTGCTGGCATGGTACGACCAGGAGGTATGTTCACTAACGTTTTTAACTACAATATTTTATGTGTAGCACTGGTGCTTCCAACTGTATAAAGTTAAGATCACCATATTGCGTTTAGCACGAGAAAGAGAATGATTTAACTGATTGAAATGAAAAAGGACCCTGGCGTGTTTTGGATTACCCTCTACACGGCCATGCGACTGCTCCAGAGAAAAATAAATGAGTGAATAAATGAGTGGAGGCAAATGGTGAACTCGGATGCTCTGGGGGATATTTTCCAGGCGTGGTTTGGGTCCTCTTAGAGCACATGATCCATGGAGAGCAGAGTATCTCCAGCTTTTCGCTCTTACCTTGTACTTGATTGATTAATTAATTTATTAATTAGCTAGGGTCTCACCTTGGTTGGTTGTCTGGGTCTTCGGGTACTACCATTTAAAAGAGAAAACATAAACCAGCATGCACTAGGCCCTACTGTGCTTTGGAGTGAGGGGTCACTGCAGATCATTACACAGTTATTCTGAGTGATCACCTTTATCCCCTGGTGAAACATTTATATCCTGATGGGAGTGGTCTCTTCCAGGATGACAATGGTTTGATGATTATGAAAATGATGTGACTCACATACTACCATATCTCAACCTAATCAAACACCGGTGAGAGATATAATCCTTTCATTTCCCTTAATATACTCACGTGTTAACTTTGCTCTTCAATCTGTCATGTAGAACAGTTCCAGTGGGTATCTCAGAGACACTGGGGTTATCCCTTCAGCTGCACCATGTACGTGAATGGCCTGATGGCGGGCAGGATCAGCTCCTGCTGTGAGTATCGCTATGCGCCAGGCTTCCAGCAGGGCAGAAAGAGCTGCTTTAGACTCATCTGGCTGTCTGGAGGGATGCCATGCTATAGGTAATCATTCAATTCATTGACAATCAATCATTGTTAAGGGGCCCATTCAGCTTTGCAGGAACTGGAGAAAAAGTACAAATTATGTTTTCAACTTTTTGGGCCGGTTTCACTGACAAAGATTAGGCCTAGTCTTGGACAAAAAAGGTAGATCAAAGGGGATTTCCTTTCAACTTGATTGTTTATTCCAGGACGCTTAACCTGCGTCCGCGAAGCGGGCACTTTAAATTTCCAAATTCATTTTTTGCTATTGGTGATTGTTTAACATTTGCCATTTATTGACAAGTTGGATTTCTCAATAAATCAAATGCAAGATAATACATAGAAAAATATTAAACTTGTACGAAAGTATCAATAATACTCAATTTCAGTATAAGCTATAGCCTAAATGCCAACGTCATCTTAAACCAAAGCCATGGCTAAAACAATCAATCTTGTGTTTTTTATAAAGCTCATAAAAGCTTTTTATTAAAGCTTGTCACAATGTTCTTATAGAGTGCCTATACAATGTTTAAGTTCATGGATACAGAATGAAGCCAGTTCTATGTTAAATGTTGGATGTTTTATAACATCTAAGAATGATGTCATGCCTTGTGTTCATATTGGCTGACCTATCATGGAACCATTACCATCAAAGTGTATTTTTTGTCCTTTTTAGATGTACAAGTCTCCGAAAACAATACAGCTCCTGCCAGCAGCTGAATAATGACACTCGAGAGAACCTCATTGTCCCACTAGACCAGAACCCTGGCAATGGTATAAAGTATCTCAATAACGGCGTCTTCCACTTTCATAAACTTATTCATAATTTGTTTGGAAAGATAATCCATTCTCTGTTTTTAATATTCTGCATAGTCATAAAACGGTAAAGTTCACATCAACTCCTGACTCTAGCTAGTCCATGTTATACAAAGTTTGTAGGCTGCAGTGGAATAAAATGTTGATTTAATAGCATAATATTGAAATTAAAAAATGTCATATCTTTCACTGTAATATTTTATTTTAATAATTTGTGTATTTTTTGCAGATGGTATTGTGGTGGAGTCGTGTCCCTCCTCTCCTCTGTTCCTCCCAGTCAAACCAAAGAAGGCCATGAGGAGGAGAACCAGAAGACAGCTTAAGGACAAAAGCTTGGGCAGCCGGTCCAGTGAGAGCAGCGAAGACCCTGCTAGTACCACCGTGAAGGAGAACCGTAAGCCCAGGAAGCCCAGATATCGCAAGAGCCAATCCAGTCAGAAAGAAGACAGCAAGAACCTGATCAACAGAAGAGAGAATAGTGAGATCCCAGCAAATCATGGAGAAGTCAGCAAGGCCATTGCTAATGAGAGAGAAGGCTGCGAGGGGTCAAGGGTCACAGGTGAGAATGAGGACATTTCCCCGCCTGCCCCTCAGCACAAAATGCATCAGATAGAGACCAAAAATGTTAAGAAGTCTCCACAGAAACACAAAGACAAGAAAGAAGACCATCAGGAGTTCAATAACAAACTGAAACTACCTGGTGAGTATTAGCTCACTGTTTCACTGCCTGCGTGTGTGTGTGTGTGTGTGTGTGTGTGTGTGTGTGTGTGTGTGTGTGTGTGTGTGTGTGTGTGTGTGTGTGTGTGTGTGTGTGTGTGTGTGTGTGTGTGTGTGTGTGTGTGTGTGTGTGTGTGTGTGTGTGTGTGTGTGTGTGTGTGT